>JBBPTK010000894.1:0-10701 GCA_038094135.1 Spongiforma cf. squarepantsii
GCAACATAACTCGTACCCTCTGTACCAGATCCGTGGAACCCGTATCCTCCGATTGTGGCATTTCGGTGTCTATCCCTACGGACGCAGAAACCTCCGCCATCTGCAAGGCGAGCACCCCTGCTCTGTAGGGATAACTCTCTAGAGGGGAGAGTGCTGCTACTCTTGCGAGCAAGTCTGTCACCTCCATTTTATTGGTCTCTTCGCTGCGCCTCTGAAAGTGCGTAAAAAGAGTGAAAACGAGATCGAGAGCCATCGTAGAGCAATCCTGACGGCTATAGGTGTGAAATCGGTGTGTATCCCGATATAATGAGATCGGAACATCTATGTCGGGGAGGTCACTGTCGGCCCGATGGTGAACAAATTTCGTACGAGCCAGGTCGAATACAGCGGCGGGACGATTAGGGTGGCCTGGGGGACACATGACCAGGATGCGCTCAAACCATGTGATGGCATCATCCAGATCCCGTTGGTTCTGGCACTGGTGGTAACGCAGGAGAGCAGAATGACCCTTTCCAGTAAACCGTTCGAGCTTGCACAGTGCATCTGAATCCGGCAGCTAGTATCATAGGGTTAGTGTTGCCGAAACACAGTCAACAGACATCTCACTTCGGGCCTCCTGAACTCATTTGCGTCACAGATACGTCGTTCGGTGACAACTCTGAGTGATGAACATGGTTCATCCTCCGAGATCTGAAACATAAGGGCTGGGATGGAATGTCAGGACTGGGCATGACACTGAATGCGGCCACTCACGCTGGAGCCGCTCGTCATGATCGCAAATATCTCCTACGGAAATCCTCATTTCACAAAGTAACTCTCCGTTTATGAGTCTTTGTCCAAGCTCAAGGGATGCATACACTTTGAACGAAACGATGGATGATAATACCGATGGCCTTGAACGTAGTTTAGTGGGAATATCAGAAAGAGTTGAATGATTGTCACGGACAGACGGATCTCTTCGTCCCATTCTACTGTGTCGTTCCCGACCAATACGGGCTCATTTGGAGTTTTGGTAGTGTTCCCATCAACCTCTACAGCGACGTATAAAGCTTCTGGAGGTCGACGTAGTTCGCGCATGGCATGCCTGACCTGCATGCCTATGGAGCAACATTAATGATCTCTCCCAAGACCATCACGGACGGATCTTTACGCACGAGTTATGAAAGTCTGGTCGCATTCTTTTGCATCGGACAAGCGCAAGTCCGGTGGATCTAGCCTTGACTTGAGTGCTTCACGAGCTTGTCGCGGTGCTGATGAGGTACTAGTAGAGAATGGGTCGTATTCTTCCATGGATACTAGGTAAGGTCAGGACTCAAAGGAATCGGTCGAACGAATCTGGAGTGACGGAGTCGAACTGAGTCAACGAAGCGCCACCTTTCCAAAGCAGGGAACGGAATTCCGCGACTGTCCAATCGCCCTTGTCCGCTAGTAGCATCTCAAAACCTCCTCCTCTATGCAAATTTTGTGGTGTGTTGACCTAACAAAGGTATGTTAGCCCATGTAACCAATGTCTGGTAGTCTTGCTGCGCGTTATTTGAACCGGACAGTTCCGTAGGTCGCCCAGCTCTTTCTGATTTTGCTGCTCACATGACATCGCACTCTTTGTGTTCGGGTCTAGGAATATATGCACATCATAGCGACCGCCTGGCACCAAGCCCGTATCAGTGGGACAGCTTTTCCCCATCTCTCGTTAAGTTCCAACCGAGATACTCCGGGACCACCCATGTGACAACGCTCGCTACATGCGACGACATCGAATACATTGGACGGTGACAAAACGATGGATAGCAAGGCAGTTTCTTGCCCAAGTAACTTGCCCACCTCCACTATCATACAGCTCGTACGACCTCAAGCGGGAAGAGATCTCTGGAACAGATTCGAAGAGATAGGAATACGTCCTCATAGCTTGTATGTAACCGTCCTTCAAGTAGCAGTCTGGACAGATTATTGACTCTTGTACAGACAGTCGACTTCCAGCGGGGTTTTACGGTGCTACGGTAGAATTCGATGGAGTTGTTGTGAAGACGCTGAACCTTGGTACACATCAGGTGTATCGAAAAACAATTAAATATGCCAAATCTAAACTGTCTCAGCCCACAGTCAGTGCTGCCACTACTGCACATCCACTGTCACCACACTCTCCGTCAACTCCACCAAATCCACCTCTCGCACTTGAGCCATGATCAAACAGTCCGCAGCAACTCGCTTGTACTGATCACCCCAGAACGGCGCAAGCAACAATGCACCAAAGGGCTGCCTCAGACGAGCGACCAGCCTCAGCGCACGCGTGATGGGATCCATCCTGGTACCACGACGGAGTGAACTGTCGAGAGAGAGCAGTGGTGCAATCCAGGGATGCATCAGTATCAGATCATCCATCTTCGATAAATCGTCCGTCGTCGTGATATCTACCTCCCCGAGCATCGAAGTTGTCGCACGATAAACGTGCACGTCAGAATCAGGAACTGTGGGTGGATGTGCGACGAGCTCGGTGACCGGAAAAATGATACCAGAAAGTTGCAGTCGACTGGCTGCAAACCAAGGTGGGGGAAGAGTGCTGAGACAACGGTGCAATGCGACCGCCTGAGAAAGGTCCTGCAGCGACGAACGCAATATCCTGACCATGTTATCTATCTCAGCTGCTCCAATGGGTTGTAGGATGTGAGGTGGCACCAGTGGATCATAGACAGTCAGATCGATAGGTAAGCAGCTGTTGTAGCTACCTGCACGACCGGTCCAGGCCAGAATCGTGATGTCTCGCGATCCAGTCACCACGTAATCGAGAAGTCGACCTACTGCCAGATTGCCCTCGCCGTATATAACTGGGAGTGCAGCGTTGAAGATCCCAAACAAACAGTACGCGATATCTTCTTCACGCGTCGTTTGACGCTTCGAAGCCATGAAGAGCTTCTCGCGTGCCCTATCAAGGCCAGGTTGAAGCGTGATCAACTCCATCGTCGTCACGTTCATCGCATGCTCCATTTCCGAGAGAACGATTGGTGACATTTTGTGGTTGAACGTGTTGAGTCCGAGATAGGGCTTCCAATCTTCTGTATAGAACTGAACGACCTCCGACGCAACATATTCCTGATACGTCCATCCGCGTGTATTCCAGATACTTTCCAAAAGGCATCTAGCACTCTCCTCTGAGTCGGAGAACACACCGAGGAGGTGGACGATGGTGACAGCCGAGCCTCGATACCATCTAAACATGGAGACCACGGATTCCTGTTGGACATTCTTGTCTGCTTGGTTGACACAGCACGTATCACTCCATGCAAACCTGAACCCGAGATGGGAAGCAAGCTCGCAAAAGCGACGTAACTTGGTGAACTTGCGGGTCAAAGGTAGCTTGTAGACCGGGACGTTGAGGACCATCTGAAACGTGGGTTCCTCCGGTTCCCACCTGTGCGAGAACATGGCATATTGATAGTACCTCTCAACCTCTCTCCGAATACGCGCATTGTCGACCTGAGTAGTCATCGAGGAACGGAGCTCGTAGAAGACCGGGTGTTGTTCAAAGGCCAGGGCCTGCTTACTTCTGTCGCACAGTTCACCAGAGTTGGTATCGACGAGCTCGCGTGGGATTTGGCTAATTGTTTTCTGGACGACATTCCGAATTGTGGGTGTAGCGTCAACGTAGTGCCGACGAAGCTCTACGGTTAAATCGAAACAAGCATGAGTCAACTACATCCATGACATCAAATAGAACAACTAACTGCGAGTGTCTGGATCACGCGATTCGTCCATTTTTGAAAGCATAGTTTCAAAAGCCTGGACTGCCTCTCGGTAGCGTGTCATTCGGTGTAACACAACATATTTTCTTTGATGCCCCTTGTGTGACGAAGGATGATGTTGAATATCCTGAATTGGATGTTATTTGGAGCAGCATGGAGTTCAGTCTAATCTGTACCTCGTTAACCAGGACAAGTTCATTCTCCAACGAACGCGCTCGCGTCTTGCAGCACTTCAAAATGATGGATACATTTGTTGGATCGAGTACTAGCCCATTCGCATAGTATCGGATCGCTAGGTCGTGTTGGTCCGATGATGCAGAGCCATCGCCCAATTGTTCCAACCTCTGGATACAGCGTCGTTGAAAGTCTGTGAGACGCACTTTAGTGTACTACGCTATATCATGGACGCAACCACCGACCGAGTTCCCATAGCTGTTGCTCGTCCTGCGTGCCTGTGGGGTCCCTGTGCATTCTCATCTGATTGAAACATTCGATTGCATCCATGACGCGACAGTCACCCTCAAGCGTGTCGCAGATTACTTGATAGACATGAAAGTCGGGGATCCCAAACTAAGAGGTCGGAAAGAATGTCACGGCATGAATTGAGTTCAACACGGAATGACGACACCTTTGTGGCGGAACTCAACATCGTCTGTACGGTTCCTCGCGTCATCATCGTTCTTACCCACTTCACTAGTATACCATTCGAGTTCACAGGAGATAGTGATAGTGCGACGGAGTAAGCTTCTATCGCTTCATCGTCTTTCTCACTGCTCGATGACTCATCCCCGAGTGTTTCCAGAGCTGTGCTGCATTCACGGCAGATGCCTGACAACAATGAATTGAATGCTTTCCAATGGCGACATTTGTACTCACATGTAAACCAGTCCATAAATAACATGTTGGACCTCAGACCTTCACCCAACACGCTCGAAATCTCGATGAGTTCCCTTGATGCATCGTGTATGCAACCTTGTTCCCTCTGTTGGTGAGCACGGACGACCCGCAAGATAGTGTCGACATCGCGGTGAGATTGCTCTACGACGTGACTGAGACTTGATAGATGAGAAGGAAATCACGGTGGACATACTGGCGTGTTCTTCGAGTGATCCAATGGTTTGGTTCTGTTTGTTCTGTTCTTCCTCGGCAGCGCGCTTGGACTGAGAAAGCTGATTATGGAGATCTTGGACAAGTTTCTCGTTGACCGCTTTTGATACTGAGCGTTAGGAATGCACTAGCTAGTGTTATTGTGAAATGTACCTGCGCTCGTTTCCCGCTCTGTCCTCAGTGAGTTGATCATCTCGTTTAGGTCCTCCCTTTCCTTCTTTGCTATGCGTTGACAGTTAGCGAGTTCATCACGGAGTTGTCGTATGGTTTGCTGAGTGTCATTACCTGGTGTGCGACTGTCAATAAAGTGCATATCGAGGTTTCCACTGGGACGTACTTGCGTCGACGCGCAGAGGCTCTACAGTGTCATGCAGACGAGTAGTCCATGCGACTGGCTGATCCACTTTTATAGATCCGTCACCATTTCTAGGGCCACCTAACAATCCGGCTGCATCAGCTTGGGTGTCCACGAGACGGGCCTCGCAGTCTCTGCAGATGTAGATCATGTTCGATGTGCGATCCCACAAATAGGTGTCACGACTGACCGGGTAAGAGTGCAGAAAGCCTCTTCGACACCTTCGTTGATCTTGGCCGATGTTTCCATGAACTTGATGCTAAGCTCGTTGGCAAGTTCTTGTCCCTGGTCCTCGGTGACGAGGGAATGGACACATTCATCACGGAGATCAGCCCACGTGATTTTGGGCTTTGATGATATGGCATCTACAGAACACTTGAAACGAGAGCCGAAATGAGTCAGGAAGCAGGTCAGTGCTGGGAATATGCTACCTTTGTGAACGTCAGCTCTCGTTCATTACCACCATGTGCAAATTGTCCGTCTCTGCAAGCAGACAGGCAAATCTGACGAAATTATTTACATAACCGATAAAATTGCAGAAGACTATGCGCCACGTACAACGCCGAGTTCTCCTATCTCTTGTATCCTGGATGTTGGTAGACCACATAACCCAGTACTAGGTCTTCTCACAGGTGTCGGAACACCTGGTCGCTTTGGGTCGTGCTTAATAGATCTTACTGTGGGTTACTTGTCAATCGAATCTCATACGGCACCGAGGGAATCTTACATAGGCCGATGATGGAGATTACAAGACCTTTTAAAAAGATGTTTGGTTGGCTGCCCCTTCGCAAGTCTGCCAAGCAAACTACGTCACAACTTGGGGATAGTTCACGTGATGCGTACCCAGTGGATTTTCAGAGCGACAATCAAAAAGTGCCTACAGGAGTACAACGGCGTTAGAAAATCAAATGAGCAGGACCGAGCGCACATACGATGAGCTTTGAGCCTTTCACTTTTACCAGTGGCTTGATCAGACGATTGTGAAGCTCCTAGTGATCATCAGATTAGGTCTCTATGTGTTGGGTTGCTCACATAATCGAGAATATGTTTACCATCTGCGCAAACGATTTCTGGAATATCTTGAGCATAGAGACGAGACAAGGGATATATCTGCACTAACCATCATGCATACCATCTGCTCTCATGCGTTCACGATCATAAATTTCTTCCACAAGGCCATGACCCACGTCTACGAACTGTTTCTATCACGCAATACTAGTACCAACGCACAAGACTTACAATAGAAGAAGTAGTGACAGCCTTCAGTAGCGTCGTTGGTGAATTGGTCTATTTGACGCAACTGCACGGGAACCAAGAGAATGAGCACACGAAATTGTACATTCAAGGTAAAGCGACGCACGATGTTACGGCGAGTAGGCCAGAGGTGTTGTGGGTGCTCTTGGTCGTCGAGCATCAAGATAATATCATCATAGTCAAAAGAAGCTGAAATATGGTTAGATCGATCCGACAGAGGCAACAAACTTCCATACTTATCAACAATTCACGAAGCCGTATCGCGTCTCTGTGAGCAAAAGCGAGTTCAGGCAGGCCGTCGAACCTGGAACCTGCTTTGCTGCAGACATCCTTGACTGCAATGAGAAGAGCCTTTTTCTTAGGTGAAGTTGTGGAAACCGAAGGGTCAGGCGCGAATTCGGACGTCATCCGTCAGTCTTTCAAAGTTCAAAGCGCAAAACCGGAGGAAGTGAGGGATGTCGTGAAAACATGGTCCGTGCGATTGTGTGTCGTTGTGTTCGTCTTTACAGTAAATGTCATCCTCAAGCTATGATGTAGTTACTTGCTCGTCGTTCCCCTTTTCTTCTCCAGTGTCGTATTCCTCTTTTCTAGGTACGACTGTCCTCGTTTCTTACCTGTATTATTTAGCCCTCTTTTCTAGCAACCAAATCATGTTGTGTTCGCGCCGCGGTTGCCAGTGATCCTGACATTAACAACGATGATGGAAGCCCCTAAATCACCGCCATGCCAAATACTACTAGTGCAGATGCTGACGTGCTCCCACCTCCGAAATACCCATGTCGATATCTGCTGGGAGTACAACGAGGCGCTTAGCGACAAACGAAAGATCTTATTGACCTGTCAGGCCCCGCCAGAACGGGTCTGGAGCCTATTGTGCACGGTTGAAAGGGAGGTCGAAGCATGGTTACAACTGGGACGCATTCATCAAAGCGTTAAAGGAGTCATACGCTCCAATCAGCGAGACGGCTAATGCCCAAGCCCGCCTTCATTCACTCAAACAAGGTTCCACCCTCATCGACCAATACCTCGCCCAGCACGCCCGGATTATATCGGAATGTGGTTATGGAGAGATCGTGAAAGACACTCCACTGGAGGGTGACAGTCTTATTCACATCTTGAAGACTGATATGAACCGGGTGACCATCCGTGCTACGGAAGCAGACGTTCCGTTTTAGCAAGCATTTGGGCTTCCCCCGAAACTGATACTTCCTAGAACGTCTGGAGACATTTGTAGCGTGACGAGGCCATCGCATCACGCCTTTCAGTCAGTAACAGGTTTTCCGAGTTTTCCGACATAAGTCCTTATAACTTGTACAGACAGTCGGCTTCCAGCGGGGTTTTACGTTGCTACCGTAGAACTTGATGGAATTGTTGTGAAGACGCTGAACCTTTGTCCACAATCAGGCTACCAAAACTTAGATACAAAGTATATTGAAAGTACATCCTGGGTGTATTGAAAAACAATTAAATATGCCAAATCTAAACTAACTCAGTGCTGCCACTACTGCACATCCACTGTCATCACACTCTCCGTCAACTCCACCAAATCCACCTCTCGCACTTGAACCATGATCAAACAGTCCGCAGCGACTCGCTTGTACTGATCACCCCAGAACGGCGCAAGCAACAATGCACCAAAGGGCTGCCTCAGACGAGCGACCAGCCTCAGTGCACGCGTGATGGGATCCATCCTGGTACCACGGCGGAGTGAACTGTCGAGAGAGAGCAGTGGTGCAATCCAGGGATGCATCAGTATCAGATCGTCCATCTTCGATAAATCGTCCGTCGTCGTGATATCTACCTGCCCGAGCATCGAAGTTGTCGCACGATAAACGTGCACGTCAGAATCAGGAACTGTGGGTGGATGTGCGACGAGCTCGGTGACCGGAAAAATGATACCAGAAAGTTGCAGTCGACTAGCTGCAAACCAAGGTGGGGGAAGAGCGCTGAGACAACGGTGCAGTGCGACCGCCTGAGAAAGATCCTGCAGCGACGAACGCAACACCTTAACCATGCTATCTATCTCAGCTGCTCCGACGGGTTGTGGGATGTGAGGTGGCACAAGCGGATCATAGACAGTCAGATCGATGGGTAAGCAGCTGTTGTAGCTACCTGCACGACCGGTCCAGGCCAGAATGGTGATGTCTCGCGATCCCGTCACGACGTGATCGAGCAGTCGACCTACCGCCTGATTGCCCTCGCCGTATATAACTGGCAGTGCAGCGTTGAAGATCCCAAATAGACAGTACGCGATATCTTCTTCGCGTGTCGTTTGACGCTTCGAAGCCATGAAGAGCTTCTCGCGTGCCCTATCTAGGCCGGGTTGAAGCGTGATCAGCTCCATCATCGTCACGTTCATCGCATGCTCCATTTCCGAGAGAACGATTGGTGACATTTTGTGGTTAAACAAGTTGAGTCCGAGGTAGGGCTTCCAATCTTCCGTATAGAACTGAACAACCTCCGACGCAACATATTCCTGATAAGTCCACCCGCGTGTATTCCAGATACTTTCCAAAAGGCATCTAGTGCTCTCCTCTGAGTCGGAGAAGACACCGAGGAGGTGGACGATGGTGACAGCCGAGCCTCGATACCATCTAAACATGGAGACCACGGATTCCTGTTGGACATTCTTGTCTGCCTGGTTGACACAGCACGTATCACTCCATGCAAACCTGAACCCGAGATGGGAAGCAAGCTCGCAAAAGCGACGTAGCTTGGTGAACTTGGGGGTCAAAGGTAGCTTGTAGACCGGGACGTTGAGGACCATCTGAAACGTGGGTTCCTCCGGTTCCCACCTGTGCGAGAACATGGCATATTGGTAGTACCTTCCAACCTCTCTCCAAATACGCGCATTGTCGACCCGAGTTGTCATCGAGGACCGGAGCTCGTAGAAGACCGGGTGCTGTTCAAAGGCCAGGGCTTGCTTGCTTCTATCGCACAGTTCACCAGAGCTTGTATCGACAAGCTCGCGTGGGGTTTGACTGATCGTTCTCTGGACGACATTCCGAATTGTGGGTGTAGCATCAACGTAGTGCTGACGAAGCTCTACGGTTAAATCGAAACAAGCTTGAGCCAACCATATCCATGACGTCAAATAGAATAACTGACTGCGAATGTCTGGATCACGCGATTCGCCCATTTTTGAAAGCATAGTTTCAAAAGCCTGAACTGCCTCTCGGTAGCGTGCCATTTGGTGTAGCACGACATACTTTCTTTGATGCCCTTCGTGTGACGAAGGCTGGTGTTGAATATCCTGGATGGATGTTATTTGGAGCAGCATGGAATTCAGTCTAATTTGTACCTCGTTAACCAGGACAAGTTCATTTTCCAACGAGCGCGCTCGCGTCTTGCAGCACTTCAAAATGATGACTACGTTTGTCGGATCGAGTGCTAGCCCATTCGCATAGTATCGGATCGCTAAGTCATACTGGTCCGATGATACAGAGCTATCGCCCAATTGTTCCAGCCTCTGCATACACCGTCGTTGGAAGTCTGTGGGACGCACTTCAGTGTGCTACGCTATATGATGGACGCAACCACTGACCGAGTTCCCATAGTTGTTGCTCGTCTTGCGTGCCTGTGGGGTCCTTGTGCATTCTCATCTGATTGAAATATTCGATCGCGTCCATGACGCGACAGTCACCCTCAAGCGTGTCGCAAATTACTTGATAGACATGAAAGTCGGGGATCCCAAACTAAGTGGTCGGAAAGAATGTCACGACATGAATTGAGTTCAACACGGAATGACGACACCTTTGTGGCAAAACTCAACATCGTCTGTACGGTTCCTCGCGTCATCATCGTTCTCACCCACTTCACCAGTATACCATTCGAGTTCACAGGAGATAGTGATAGTGCAATCGAGTAAGCTTCTTTCGCTTCATCTTCTTTCTCACTGCTGGATAACTCATCCCCGAGTATTTCCAGAGCTGTGCTGCATTCACGGCAGATGCCTGACAACAATGAATTGAATGTCTTTTAATAGCAATGTTTGTGCTCACCTGTAGACCAGTCCATAAACAACGTGTTGGACCTCAGATTCTCACCCAGCATGCTCGAAATCTCGACGAGTTCCCTTGATGCATCGTGTATGCAACCCCGGTCCCTCCGCTGGTGAACACGGACGACCTGCATGATAGTGTCGACATCGTGGCGAGATTGCTCTAGGATGCGATTGAGACTTGATAGACGAGAAAGAATTACGGTAGACATACTGGCGTGTTCTTCAAGTGATCGAATGGTTTGGTT
>JBBPTK010000895.1:0-10700 GCA_038094135.1 Spongiforma cf. squarepantsii
CTTAGGGTATGGTAAGTAAATGGTGGTTATGAATGTAATAAAGGAAAGTCTTACCTCAGTGATGGAGGTAGTGTGCAAAAATAACAAGCATTATTAACTGTAATCCAACACCAACCTCTTAAAAATCTAAAGTTCTTTTTATCCTCTCAAGAAATACTATTTGTTTCCATAACCAAGTGAGGCACATTCTCATGTGATCTTTATGCTCCTTTTTGTTCCTGCACCAGGGGAATCTCTCCTTTAGATGAATTGGTATTAAATACATACAGTAGATTTACTTTTGAGACTCAGCCAATGTTGACTCAATGCACTTAACTGTTAAGCTCCTTCACTGAGTTTTTTCATGTTAGCTTTACAGCAGTCACAAAATAATAGAGTTAATTACAGAGTAGGAATCTGTCCTTCACCACTGGGCTAATTGAACCATAGTGCAAGTACTTCAAATATTCAGAATAATGAACTAGAAATCACTTCCAACAAGACACCCATGACTTCCCAGATAGTAGTTCAAAATTGTCAAAAGTATACAATTTGTCATGGAAAATGATAGAAGAATTGTTAGGCCTATTCTGAGGAGCTATCCAGCCAAAGCAGGCACCATCAGGAGACTGGATAAATCCATCATCCTCACATACACCTTTGGAAAATGCCTGCTGGAGTTCCTTCCAAACTCTGACAGACTGATCACTAGCAAAGATATCTGCAGTGCACCATGTAGAAGACTGCTGAGGTGGATCTGTCATGGATTGACTGTCAGCAGTATTCCAAATCCTAATAATTTGATGTGCAGAGCTGGAGACAATCTGAGTCCCATCAGATGAGTATGCAACAGATCCAACAGGGGATGTATGCTGCTCAAATAGGCCTACTATGCATTGGCCTGTAGTAGCATTCCAGATCCTAACTGTTCTATCAGCAGATCCAGAGACAATCTTGGTACCATCAGGTGAAGAAGCCAGAGATAAAACTGAACCTGTGTGGCCTTGAAGGATCATCATGGATCGACCAGTCTTTATATTCCAAATTCTGATAGTCTTGTCTCCTGATCCAGAGAAGATTCTTGTACCATCAGATGAATAAGCCACAGAAAAGACTGTATCTGTGTGCCTTTGAAATGGACCAGCCACAACTTGACCAGATTTGACATTCCATACTCTAATAGATTTGTCCATGGAACCAGAGACAATGTGCTTGCCATCAGGAGAGCAGGCAACAGAGCAGATAGAGTCTTGATGGCCATAAAGAGGACTTATAATGGATTGACCAGGGATGGTGGTCCAAATCCTGATTGTTTTGTCCAATGAGCCTGAAACAATGTAGCCTCCATTTGATGAACAGGCAAGAGAGGTAACTGAGGCTGTATGACCTTGAAGTAAATCTGCTATAGGTGGGCTACAGGCCATATTCCACACCCTGATAGACCCATCCATGGAGCCAGAGATCAGGCAAGCACCATCAGAAGAGTAGTAAAGTGAAGAAACTGAATCTGTATGACCCAAAAATGGACCTTCTATCAGGTGACCAGTAGCTGTATTCCAAACTCTGACTGTTCCATCTATAGAACCAGAGACAATCTGAGTATCATCAGCTGAGAAGATGGCAGTAAGAATGGAATCAGTGTGTCTTCTGGACAGATGTTCTTCAGCTTTGGTAATGTTTTTATCTTGCTGAATGGCTGTAATCCAACACCAAATGGTTCCATCATCACAGCCAGAGAAAATATGAGTTCCATCAGATGAGTACATGACAGAGGTGACAGTAGCTGAATGTCCCTGAAATGGGCCTGCTACAAGTTGACCAGTGATGGCATTCCAAACTCTGATGGTCTTGTCATCTGAACCAGAGACAATGTGGGTCCCATCAGGAGAATAGGCAACAGAGTTGACATAATCTGAGTGCCCCTGAAATGGACCTGCCATGAGCTGGCCTGTGGTTGCATTCCAAACTCTGATGGTCCTGTCATTTGAGCCAGAGACAATGTGGGTCCCATCAGGAGAATAGGCAACAGAGTTGACAAAAGAAAAGTGCCTCTGAAATGAACCTGCCACAAGCTGGCCAGTGGTTGCATTCCACACTCTGATGGTCTTGTCATCTGAGCCAGAGACAATGTGGGTCCCATCAGGAGAATAGGCAACAGAGTTGACCTCTGAAGAGTGTCCCTGGAATGGACCTGCCACAAGCTGGCCAGTGGTTGCATTCCAAACTCTGATGGTCTTGTCATAAGAGCCAGAGACAATGCAGGTCCCATCAGGAGAATAAGCAACACAACTGACTGATTCTGAATGCCCTTGTATATTATGCACCTCTGCTGGCCAACTGGCTAGATGGTTTGAACTCAGGGAGATATATTTTTGCAGATGGTCAATCCATATGCCAGATAATGATGAACCAGTTGGTGTTTGAGCCATTGCTGACAGATATAGGTGGGGAGTGGATTTTCTGATAACTGGTGCAAACACCTGTACAAATTGTGATCCTTCTGATCCTAGATCACCAAGTTCTTTATTCTGTATTACCCAATTAAAGATAGAATGCAATATCATTATATTTGATCTCACCTTGCCCCACTTTTTCAACATATTACATGTTTCTATGGCAGATAGAATGAATAGGAGTGATGAGAACACTGATAGAAGGCCAATGCATTCTAGCCAATATGGGAAAAATCTCTTGAAAAACAATGTGACCTCATTCAACAACTCCTCAGATGCATCAACATTTTCTAGGTGGACCATCCAATACTGGCATGAGTACATCAATTGAGGGGGAATAGCCTGTTTTACTCTCTTTTCCAGATCAGGAATAGCTGAGTTTGGCTGCAGAGGATCCTTCAGGTCACAAATGTTGAACCTGAGCATCTCTTGCATACATGCAAGCAATGCCTGTCCTAAACAAAGATGATGTCTAGGATCGATATGAACACAGAAGGCTCCACTATGGGCCTTATCTAGTAAAAAATCTTGGAATGATGTGTGGAGTGGCTGGATGGGCTTTTCTTCATCAATCACACCATCAAGCAATGATCCCATGGGCTTAATGACATCTTGGATGCTCCACTCATTATTTGACTTGAATAGGGCAGCAAGAGATTTCAATGATAATGGCTCTTTGAGTGCAAGAATAATAGCCATCACTTCTCGAAAGTCCCTTTGAGCTTCATCCAGGTCAAATAGTTGACCCAGAATAGTCTGATACAGATCATCTAGAGATTTGCTATTCAACAGAAGGATCTTCAGCCGCTTGGTTGGGCTAAGGCCCTTAGCACCAACTCCTTGGACAAAGCCACATGCAGTTGATGCCCATTGAAAGAGATGTTGGGAAGAATGGACGAGCAGTGGGCACCATGCTTGGTTGGGCCAGGATGATCCGAGGTCTGTATACTGACTGAGGGAATGGAGGACAAATTTTTCAATGTCCTTATCAACCTCTTCTTCAGGGATATCCACCATTTGCTTGTGGACCAGATGTGGCATAGATGCAAACGCATCCAGGATGTCTATTTCAGGTCGAGCAGTTATGAGGAAGCGAAGGTTGGAGGGAAGTGATTTTGCGGAAAGCTGACTGGAGATGGCCGAGAGAAGCTGCTGACGACTAGCCGGGTCACCGCTTTCATCGAGCGCGTCGATAACGATGACCAAGGGTCCAATGGCGTCGAGGTGCTCTCTAGGTTCAATGATCAATTTCTCGATCTGCTGCAAGGATGACGTCGACGTCCGAAGTGCTCGATTGTCTTTCACGACCTCCCAGAGGGCAGACTTGTACTGTGGATCATGGTCGGCGAGGTCACGAGCAATAGTGCTGAACACATTTTGTGGGTTCCGCCTGGCGACGTCAGCGCGGGAGAAACAATACGACGAGCCTAGTCGCTTTAATTCATCATATATTCGAGCAACTGAGTGAGCAACTGCAGATTTCCCTGACCCAGCGACGCCGGTAATGAGGCACACCCGTGGAGCATCTTTGTCAAAATTATTGAGAACGCCACAAACTTCGTCGATAAATAATTCACGCGTCCCAGATAAACATCCCTTCTCCCTCGCATATGTGGCCCCTGGCGCATAAGGCATGTCGTTCAAGTCGATCAATTGAGCTACGTTCGACGGACGTCACAATGGAACAACGATTTAAAAGGTTCGGACACATACCCATGTGCTCAACCACATTCATCATGCGAACAACGGTGACACCAGTCTGTACCGTCACTCCCTCTAATAACCCGGTCTTCACTTCTTGAAACTTGCTTTCGTAATTCTTGATCTTTCCGTCGATGTCGGACAGTGTATACTTGGCGGTCCGGATCCCTGGAGATGATGATCAGAGACGAGAGTCGGAAACGTGATGAATACTAACAAAAACTCTCTTGCTTGGCATATGCGGCGATGAAGTAGCCACACTCAGTCACCTGCTGTAACAGAAGCTTGATCATCTTGGCGTGCTGTTTGATTGTCGTTAAGGCTTCCGCGTCATGGACAAAGTCAAATACGGCCCGCATCATTCCCGCTAAGCGGATGATGCTCTCGTCGCGATGCGCTTGGTTGATGAGTACCTACATCATGAGGGATCAGCAAGAGTGCTAATATGAACAAACCGACGGACCCGATTCACAGCAGATATAACAGACCAAGCCATCGAGGTGTACGGGTGAATCTGTATAACGTTTAGACCGCGAAGACATCGAGAGAGCAACATAGACATACCTCTGCAATGCCAGCCACGATGCCGTTAAACAGCTCCAATCTCTGTAAAAAGACGCCCCACGTATTATCAAATGTTTGCACCTCGGCCACGACATTTGTACTGTTGTCAACGGCTGAACCAAGCAGTTCGACAGGCGCTGGTGCGACGCCAAAGGGCATGACGGCATTGGTCCCCTGGGCGACTGCGACCGTCGCTCGAAGATCGCCCTCATCCAGGTCTCCCAAAGGCTCAGAAGCCAACCTGAACTTGATCGTAGTCTCAAAAGGAAGAGGGCGGCTAGAGGAACCGTTGAGAAGTTGTTCTAGCACTGTGATGAATCAGATCGCTTCAGTCGAACGGATGGTTTACTGTGCTTTCGTACCGCCGTCCCGTACATTGTCGAATATCCTACCGACAGAATCACAGAGACTACCGATCAGTCTATCTCTCCGGATGCGATGCTTCTGGTAAACTTGTATGACAAGGCTGACGGAATGGTCTTGTACGACACTGAGAGCGTTCAGTCAATATGCCTGGCTGATAAACAAGCCCGTACTCACAAGCTCATTTCGTCATCCCAGGAAACACGATTCTCTTTCGTCTCCTCCGATGCATTCGTATGGCATGATTCGGCGCCTACGGTCACTCTGACTTGGTATCGCCTCGCAGGGAAAGAAAGCTTGCGCGGTGGTGAAAATTGAAGTTGAATATCTATAAAAAAATCTTGGTTGAAACGAAAGAGAGTCGAGGACTGAAAACTCACCTTTGATAGTGAGCGCTTTCGCCCTTAACCACCTGAATCAACACTCGTTTCTGGGGAAGCCATAAGATTGGCTTACATGACAGGATTCACGTCCTGTGGTTGACCAGGTGAAGTCATTCTGCTATGAGCAAAGCTGTCGAATATAAGATGAGAGGGGTGGAGTGACGGTGGGAGTCGAACAACATGCGGCTGCAGTGACTCAGGCTCTCAGAGGAATTTCGGACCGTCGGTGGCGGTGTCAGTTGCCTTGGCTCGTTGACCAGCTGGACCGTTAGCCTTTCCCTCCAGATTCAACAATCCAATGAACCCAGGTATTCAATCATTGAGAACATGCACGCCAATAGCGCTTGCGTTGTCGGGAACATCGGACGAACTGGTAAAAAGCGACCTCGCGCGGTTGAGTGGGTTTGAGCAAGAGAGATTGCTACTACCACTACTCTGCAGTGGGAGATCTGAACGATGCGAATTCATGAGCTCGGAGATTGTCGAACGCGGTCGTCGAGGACGATACAAGTACAGAGGATGGTGTTGGTACTACGTTATGACGGCCACTCAATCGATTGAACTTAGACGAAAGGTACGTAATTGCGCCATCTCTTTTTCTCTAACAAGGATCTGGGTCAAGCGCGCAGACGAGCAGCAACGCGAACAACTCGAAGACGAGGCTCGTCAAACCAAACGATCTCGCGCCGCCCCCAAGGGCAAGGAGCCTGCCATGCCAGCACTCCAGTCACAGCCCATTCTCGCCCTCGCCCCCGTTCCACAGCACTCCACGCTCGTCTCCAACAAGGGCGCTCTGTTGCGTCTGAAACCTCCCGTAAAACCCGCCAAATCTGACGTGGCTTCTTTGGGTCCGTCGCCCTTGTCTCCCGTCATGACAATCATCCCCCACCGTATCCTGCTAACGGGGTACCACCTACACCTCTTCCGGTCAATTCTCCTCCAGTCCCCGGTCCATCCCCTCCTTCCCTTGCTCCCTCTCCTGCCACATCCGTGTCCAGACCTTCGGACATCCAGCGCCTTGCTAAACCGAAACGTTTGAAGGCGCATACAGTCACATCTAAAAGCTTTAGCATTCCAACTGTCCCCCGCGACAAGAAAGGCCGTCTTCTACTACTCCTCATCGTGGGCATCATGACCGTTATCAGCCTCGGAGAAGTGTGTATGCGAGAGCACTTCCATACAGAGCGATATATCTTTCCCGTCGGATATGAAGTGTCCAGGTGAACCCATCCCGTTCTAATCGGTACCGCGTTCGGCTGACGTTAGTGATCTAGACGTTATCTTTCGACTGTGAACCCCCATCAAGAAGCCCATGATACGTGTTCCATCCTAGACGGAGGCGATGGGCCCAAGTTCAAGATAGATGCATCAGATGTCCCTAACCGACCAATCATTGCGGGGATGGAAACGAGAGCATGGTCGTCCATCGTCGAGCAAGCAAACGCGAACCGTAATCGCCAATATTCTAACTCCGTCTCTGGACCCGATTTTTTCGGACTTGGACAGAATACCATCAAACACCTCATCCAAGAACTTCCTAACGCCGATCGTCTGCGAGATTACGTCTGGCAGCACTTTGTGGAGGGCAGTTGAGTCGTGTTCGTTGATTTGCTGGGCAATTGAGACGTGGCACCGTCTTTATGTGGCATGTGGCCCAGGACTCATTGAGCGTTGGTCCTCCCACACACTCACGATTGTCAGCTTTCTATGGTCCATTTATCTTTTACATGCATTTTATTTCTTATTTATGACACGATGTGACACAGACCTTTAGGCGGTAGGCGCGCGGCCGTCATCCCTGCCCTTCCAGAGGATCATGATGCCAATGCTCCCAACGATGGCTTTATCAACGAAACTACTCCTTACACACATCCACCTCCTGCGCCCTCACCACATATTTCATCACAACCATTTACGACCATCTTGCTCCCACCACCCACTTCGGGTGACACCTTGAATATTCACGAGTATCGGCCGCCAGCTGCTAAAGATTCAGACTCAAAACGTCAAAACAACAACTCTCATCTCTCGAATGCAAAACTGAGCAACCATTCTCACTCGGCATCGCCCCCGGATCTCCATCTGAGCGCGTCAACACCGCCACATTGCAACAATTCTAACACACCTTTACTAGCACCCCAAGGGCAGTATCCGAACATGTCCGCTACGACGGGCATGCCTGCGACGTTTGCGAGCATCTTGAATGTGTGTCCTTCACAGTCATCGAGTCGTGAAGAATCACAGGACACTTCACGTTCAGGGTCGAGGAACCAGCGGGGCGGCCGGCCCGCAATTAGAGCTGGACATTCCCCTGGTTGTTTCGTATAGGCATGTCCATCTTACTATCGTTCTGTCGTTTGTACGGTACTTGGTGACTGCTGGTTTTTCTAGTTACCTCGTCTTGTGTATCGTGTTTGCATGTCTGCGGTGTGACAATTGCTCGTGATTTCTTTTGCTACACTCGACCATCTCGTTTCCCTTGTTCTGTTTCTTTTTTGGTTGGTCTACTTATTGACTAGCACGCCTTGTACCTGAAGGCAGATGGCTTATAGGTATCGCTTTAATTTCTCCGTGTATTTTTTCTTGCTCGTTTGGTTTTCACCTTCCGTTCCTTTTCCTTATTATTTCTGCCAGTACGATCCAGGATCAGCACACCTATGCTTGCGGTATTCCATTCATCCAGAGGATCTCGTTGACAGGGACTACATACGTATCATTTTCTTGCTTTCAGCAGCCCCCAGAGGACGTTTCTTGCAGAGTCTTGCTCTCGCTTTCCCACTTCTGCAAGACGTCACGGTCTCTCGTCGTCGTCGGGATGATGCACGCACGTTGTTGCAGTGCGGACCAGACGATATGAACGGGTCAGACCGGAGGGCAACAATGGCCCAGTGCAAACGAGTGGTTTTTCGAATGTTTGCATGCCTCTTGTGGGACTCCGCGCCGTGGCGAGGGTTGTGCTGGTTCGAATGGAGTAGTATGTGAGGCAAACATTTGGGGCCATTGAGTTGATGGCCTCGGATATATATACAACATTAGCTCCGATGATTTGTACCCCATCATCCACTCTCGTCAGGTGGTCGAACGTGTAAGACCTGCGGCAGCTTCTTTGGCTCGCTCGATGCAACCGTCGCCGCTGACTCGTCTGATTCTGATTCGGGTACGGTGGGAGGCGCAGTACGTCGCTTGAGAGACGTCAATGCGCTCCGACCCACGTTCTTACCACGCAATTCGTCGCCGCTGGGTCGGCGACTACCGTCGTCCAACACGGGTTTTTTCCGCTCACGAAGTGTCATGGATCCGGTGGCCGTACTCGAGCCATCAGCGCGCAGACTCGCTCCTTGACTGAGGATGCCCGGGCCCGTGCCAGTTCCTCCTCCACCGCCGAGCACGGAGGATACGAGATCAAGGGTGCGAACGAGCCACGCATCCATGTTCGGGTTCGCGCGTGCAGACGTCGATCTGCGTGACTTGGCCAGTGCCTTGTCGAGCTGAGAAACGTGAAGAGAGAGATGTCCGACATCAACACACGCACAAAAAAGGCACGTCAAAAGCATCGCGCACCTTGGTCAAATTGGGTTCTCCCCACCACGCAGGGTCGACCCAACCCCAGCCACCGCTATGATCACCATCCAGCTCAGCCCAGTCATCCGGGTCAAGTTGGTCCACGAGGCCACAGAGATGCGCCATAGCGCCGCTCGTCAGCGCACGGTCGCTGTACCCGCCTTCGAGCACGCTCACGACGTGACCACGGGCATAACGATCGGCAAGTTGGCATGTTACGCGTGTGAATCGGTGGTAGAACCCCACGGGTACTTTACGGTCGTGTCGAGACATGGTCGGGTACTCGTGTTCGCACGCGTCGAATCCGCAGCTACAGTATGTAAAGGAGGGGCAGGGAAGGGTCGTGAAGCAGATGTGCATCACTGTTCGAGGCTCGTACGTTGGAAATCATGGGGAACGGACGTACCTGATGAATATGATGGCGTCGTCGCCATGTTGATTAGGAAATCACGTGCACGGTAGACGAGGGAGAGATAGTGTGGATAGAGAATGTCCCAGAAATGGGTTTCTGAGTCGTATGTCTGGAGGTGTATGTTTTTGATGAATTGTCCGTGGGGACCGTGGATTGAGGTGGATGCGGCTTGTACCAGCTCTGGTTTTCCGTCCTTGTGATTCGTTCTGTAAATAGAGAGTTGCATATATATGTGTCGGGTGCAACGTACCTCGCAAGGAAAAGACAGAATGTCGTGTAACGAGCCATAGAATATCCGTGGTCCTGGTTTGGTAGGAGGTGCGTCGTTCTGGGGTACCTCTGACTCGAGCGTCTGCCGATATGTTTCCTCGTTGATCTGCCACGCGATCGATTGTGTCCCGTTTCCTATAGAACGGGCGTCAATCGATGCATCACCCACGGGCCACACGAACACGGATTCAAAATGCGCCATGATGGAGATCGATATCGAGGATGACGATTCTCTGTACACCGTGATTCAGATGCGCTGAAGAAGCGTTCAAGAGAGCGGGTACGACTGCACGGATGGAAGCGTACCGTGCGCAGCACCGATGGCGACGTTGTTGACGAAACAAAACCCGGATGGCGTGTCCTCCCTGCAATGGTGTCCTGGTGGTCTGATGGCGACGAACGCACGTTCGCAGGGATCGTTTGGACCGCGGGGTGAGGGCGGGCTACGCGTCGCTGCTATGCACGCGTCTACGGCTTCGCACACTGCGCCTATCGCACCTTGAATCGCGTCGATCGAATCAGGACACACTGTACACGAGTAACCGTCACGATAAACGCATCAGTACGGGGGTGGTGAGATCCAGAGAACATGCGACACGAAAGAGGACACGAACGGTATAAATCGAGGGGTGGAACACCCTCCGGGATCTCCGTCCCTTTCTTCGCAATGTTGGACTGACTATCATGCGCCCATGTGATTAGATTTTCGAGATACACGTCCCGTTCGACGTTCCCGTGGACATGTTTGACAGCAGCGTGGTCGAGGAGGGAGACAGAGGCAGTCGTTCTCCGGATCGTGACAGCCTCCGTGCGAAGCAGCGACGCACTCGGAGAAGGCGCATTTCGGAGGGTCATGCGTGCCAGTGCCGCTGCCAGCGAGTCGTCGCCCTCGTCCGTTGCGTTGGCTGCAGTCAAACGTGTCGCGGCAGCGGCCTCTGCTTGGACTTGTTCGATGCGCGCGATGGCAGCAGCGAGACCGAACTTGAGAGCGTGAAGGCGTTCGGGACGTTCGAC
>JBBPTK010000897.1:0-10696 GCA_038094135.1 Spongiforma cf. squarepantsii
ATCACAATTGAAGTCGGGAGTCATCAGATCGACAATAAATCCATCGACTAAATTTTTGTCGTGCAAATTTTTGAGTCCATCCAAACTGATATGTCCAAATTTCTTATGCCAGGTCAATCATGGATCAGCTGGTCGGGTGTGGTGCAATGATCAGATGGGATCAGCTCAGCAATTAAATAGTACATGCCATTTTTGTGTTTTTCCTTGGCAATTAATTGTCCAGACCGATTAAGTAACTGGACTTTGCCATTCCTGGTAATCGTTTTTCCACCAGCCTGATTGATTCACCCAAGGGACAATAAATTAGTCCTCAAAGTAGGGGCATATAGGACATCATGTAACACTATGATATATGACGTAGTACCAACTCAAGTTTTAATTTTTAGATTTCCCTGTCCTTTGACATTAAGGGATGAATCTCCCATGCCGAGCACATTTTTATTAATATTGACATAATCTGTCAATGCATCTTGGTTATTGGTGATGTGAGTCAATGCTCCAGTATCAGCAATCCACATATAAGTGGAAAAAGCCACATCCATATTCACATTGTCATTGAGTTTACTAGCACTAGTAGAAGCTACATTATTGTTGTCCACAGCCATGTGTGCCTGATCGTCATCTTTCTTCTGCTTTTTTGCCTGATACTTATTCCACCATTTTGGATCATGCTTCGGTCTGCCAGGAGCATAGCAGTGCTTGGTTGGGTGTGCTCCCCCACAATTTCCACAAGACAGCTTAGGATTTGCATTAGGTGTGCCCTGATTCATGGAGTTGCCACTAGGCCTGGAAGTCAGGACAGCTGTCACAGCCATGGGAGTTTTACCCTTTATGGCCTTGCACCGTTTCACATCACCCTGGGTTTTGACAATAAAGATCTGTTCGTCATCATGTTTGGCGGGTTTAAGTAGATTAGCACCACCTGTATGACACTCATACTCATCCTTGATGATAGCAAGCATTTCATGCAGGCTTGTTTTCTCATGCCCTGAATCTGTAGCAGTAGTTCTCATACCCATTGAAATAATTGGAGACAAAACTTTCCCATGATTTTGGCAAGGACAAAATAAGGATGTCCCGAAACTGTGGATCAGGGACGGGATTACCCATTTGGATGAGCTTTGCACAGATCTCTTTCATCTTGGTTAAATGAGTAAGGACTTCATTGTCATTGCCAGTGGTTTTCCTGTACAGTTGACGCTGTAATGCCAGTACTGATTGTACGCTCTTGATTTCATGTACTGATTTGAGATTGTTCCACACGTCAGCAGCTGTATCCTGTGATCCCATATGTATCATTTGCATATCACTAATGCTACCGCCTATTAATACCTTGGCCTTATCTTTCCTCTGATTCCACTCAGCTAGGGCAACAGGATCCTCTGGGGGGGAAGTATGTGTGGTTACTTGATCAAGGACACCATGCACCGAAGTACATTAGTCATCCAAGTCTTCCATGCATCCCAGTTGTCATCATTGAGTGGATCAATTTTGTATGAAGACAGGGCACCAAGATTGGTAGGCATGGGACCGACAACTGTGGGATTATCCAGATTAGGTACACTCAGGGATGGAACATTAGTGACTGGATTTTGTGCACCAGGACCAGATGAATCAGACATCACGTAGAAAGAAAGACAACAAAAAAAATAAAAACTATCATAAGTTACAAATGGTCAACAATTTGCTCACCTAATAAACACAAGACGGAGCTTGTGACCTGTGAGGCAAGAGGCCACGAGTATGGAGGTAGCTAGATTAGATAAGCTACCAAGAATGGAAATAGAATTAGTTGGTTCAGACTGATCTGATTACTGAGGTGCAGATGCGGCAGCAATGGTGGGAAAGGGCCAAGAGAACCTAATATTATTGAAACTCCACTCAGCCTTTTATCTATGATTGTATGTATTTGATATTTTATCTAATCCAATCATACTTGGCATTCCCAGCTTGTCATGTGTGAGGTAAGCACATCTAACTAGTGGTGTGCAGGGCTGGGCTTGAGCCTTGAGCCCGGCCCGGCCCGGCCCCTGAAGCCTGAGCCTGACCTGGGCCCCTCTAAGGGCCTGATTGGGCTCCGGGCTCGGGCCTCCTATTCGGTCGACCTTGGGCCCAGGCCAAGCCTGGGCTTGCACCTATATAGTTGCCGGCAGCCACCGGACCCACAATCATTCCTAATGTAGTACTTTGTTTATTGTTCACCCGATCCATCCCCATTAGTACGCCTAGCATGGAAAATGACGAGTCTCGACCAAAGTGGGCCGGTGCACTGTCGGCTAAACTGCGGGATCGTGATAACACAGCCACACCGGAGCTTCGTTTCCACCAGCCTGCCTCCAGCGTCTCCAACCACTCCGCCCACTCTACCCAGCCCGTGGACAATCCG
The DNA here is from genome assembly GCA_038094135.1 of Spongiforma cf. squarepantsii. Classification (NCBI taxonomy): domain Eukaryota; kingdom Fungi; phylum Basidiomycota; class Agaricomycetes; order Boletales; family Boletaceae; genus Spongiforma; species Spongiforma cf. squarepantsii. The sequence continues at coordinate 2,387 of JBBPTK010000897.1, forward strand.
CTATCCCCACCATCCCCATCTGTCCCATTGCCCAACCGCAAACACAAGAATGGAGCTGGCCATGTTCAGGAAAGCCTAAGTTCGAGCGATGAAGACGAGATCTCGCTCACAAAAAATCTGAAGTTGCCAGGGGTCAAAGGTGCGCACTATTCGTAGACTCCAGCATTGTGTCGCAAACAACTTTCTATTTTCAGGTTCTAAAAGAGCACGTCAGAATGGATCCGAACCATCTAGTGCTTGGGTCACAGTTGGTAAGTACTATCCGTCAGTCTTTTGAATGTTCTCCTAACCTGTACAAAATAGCGCCAACATCTACATTACCTCAAGACGAAGTCGACGGAGACGGGTTCCTCAAAGATGTCAACGTGCTTTCGATCAGTGAAGCACCAGCTCGAGAAAACTGGACATGTGATCTTGATGAGTTTTTCACGCCGGTGTATTTGGAAAACGACAAGAAAATGCGTAAATGCAAAAAATGCTCGTAAGTCATGTACGTTCTAATAATATACTGATGCTACATTGTCTGTGGACCTCTAGGACATGTGCACAAGTGGTAGCGCTGGTTTCAGACGTGTCCACGTTACGGCGTCATTTGGAGCGACTCCACTGTGCCGACTATCTGCGCTGGGCGGAGGTGAACGCATTCACGTCCATGCTTCCCAAGGATTGTAAAGAGCAGAAGGATAAAGTCTCGGGCACTCAGAAGCAATGTCAGCTTGATCCTCACCTTCACCCTATCACCACACCGGTGGTTGTTCCCCCATACAGCGACGAGCTCTTTCGCGACTCTGCTATCCAATGGCTCATCAACACGGACCAGCCATTATCTGTTCTCAAAGATCCTTTATTCCACAAGATGATTGAGATCGCCTCATGTGCAACGAAGGGGGTGAAAATTCCCAATCGAAAGGGAACATGCGGAGCAATTATCGAGATGTTCAAGACTCAAATGCAGAGCTTATGTAGTCGATTATCTGTACGTATGGCACCACTGCGTTGATGCTATGGACTCATTGGAATCTATTAGAGTGACTCAGTAAAGGGGCATATCAATCTGACGTGCGATGCCTGGCAAGCATCTAATGTCGATGCCTATTTTGCAGTCACTGGATCCTGGATTGAAGAAACTGTACCTGCAGTTTGGGACATACATACGACACTTCTCAGGTTTGCACACTGGCTCAATAGCGCACACAATGGCATTCGTCTGGGCCAGGCTCTCTTTAAAATTGTTGTGCGATTAGGTATACATCAAAAGGTCAGTGGCTACAGTACTTCTTTCAAGTGTATTTTGAATCTAATTGGAATGTAGATCGGTCATGTAACGTGCGATAATGCCACGAACATGGATACGATGATGGCAGAGTTTGCCAAGCAAATAGAAATTGCAACTGGGGAACCCTTTGATGGCAAGCGTCGTCGTGTTAGGTACGTTGTTTGCTTATACTAATGATGGCGCATGTGGTTTTCAATGTGGTCATTTAGGTGTTTGGCTCACGTCGTCAACTTAGCCACGCAGGCCTTGCTTAAGGCACATAGCAAGTCAAAGGCCTATGATCCTAAAAACCCGGATGACGAGCTCATTGCTACCCGTGGGGCACAAAGAGACGAAGTTGGTGTCATCCGTACTATTGCTGTGAAAGAGTGATCATCAGCCAAACGGAAGGAACTCTTTCGGACGATCCAAACCCAAGAAAAGCCAGGTCACCCAGCGCGGAAGCAGCCTCTTCAGCTGCTTCTCGACATGCCTGTTCGTTGGTCATCAACATTCTTCATGCTTGAACGTGCCACAGCCCTTCAAGCTGACATTGCCACGTTCATCAATGAAATGGCTGTGGCAGAGAGAGACCGAGATCATTGTCAAAAACTAATGGATTTACGGCTGACCGAAGCTGAGTGGTCACGCATTGATGTTCTCCTTGTGTTGTTATGCAAAGCAGAAGAAGCGCAACAAGCTTTCTCATCCGACCGCGGCCCAGCGATTCATCTAGCGCTGCCAGCTCTTGAGGCTTTACATAAAGCCTGGTGCTCGCGGAGTACTAAGGCTGACTATGTCAACTTCTGGGATGGACTCGAAGCTGGCGTTGCAAAGATTATGGAGTATTATGAGCGAAGTGCAGACTCAGATGTTTATATTCTGGGAATGCGTATGTGATTCAGCATTATCTTTCGCATCCAACAACAACTAATGTATAGTACATGATCAAGTTTTGGACCCAGTACAAAAAGCTACACATATACGGCGCTATTGGGGAGATACATTGTACGAAAAGGCCATTGAACATGCTGAGAAGCTGGTGCGTATTGATGTGTCATAGAACAACACTTTTTGTAACGTGGATGTGTCTAGTACAAAGAACGGTACCTTAAACTGAAAGGCAGTACTCAGGCAGTGGAGAAACCGAAGTCAGCTGTTAAATATTTGTCGGGGTCCAGTAAACTTGGGAGGCTTTTGCACGTACTCTCAGATGACGAAGATGAAGACGGTGTTATCCGACCACAAAACACACCCACGGAGGCGAGATACAACAATGAAAAACGACCATGGCTCGAGGACTTCCATGGATACCTTCAATCGAAGGATCATCTCCCTGTAAATACGACAATCATTCAGTGGTGGGGTGCAAATGCTGACCGGTATCCAGTCTGGGCCTCACTCACACGGGACTATCTTTCCGTCATGGCAACATCCGTTTCAAGTGAACGTGCATTTTCGTCGGTGGGAATTACCATTAGCAAGCGCCGTAACCGTTTGAAGCCAGATATTGTTGAAGCGCTACAATGCCTCAAGTGTCTCATCCGTCGTGACTTACTCTTTCGCAGTGACCCTTCAATTTTGGCTGACGGTGACCCAACGGAATCAGAGGACATGAAAAATGAAGAAGGCTGGGATGTTATGATGCTTGACTTGGATTCAGAGCCATCTGGGGCAGCAGGCAAGATTGACTATAGTGACGTTGTAATCATTGACACTGTTTTGTGACGTCAGAGATTACTAGTAGCATTGTTTAAGTAATACTGTCATCATCATCATCTTGATTCTACAGGCCTGGGCTCAAGCCCAAGCCCAACCCAGGCCTGACCTGACCCTTTGCTAAGGGCTTGGGCCCATGATTTAGTGGGCCTTGGGCCCTCAAAAGCCTGGCCTGACCCAGGGCTTTGAGCCCGACCCTGGCCCTGCACATCACTACATCTAACATGTAGACAAGATATACATGCTAGGGGTTTGTAAGGAATGTACAGAGGTTTATATACAGAGGTGATATTGGAGTTCATAATAAGGAGTGGAGGGGATCACTAAGAGATCAGTGACTAAAAGCTGTACAGAGGGAACATGGAATGAGTGTCATATCTGTGCATATCTCCTGCCCATCTCCAGTCATCTCCGGACATCTCCTGATCATCTCCGGACATCTCCTATAGGACTTTGTTCATCTCCGATATCTCCTATAGGACTTTGTCCATCTCCTATTGGACTTTGTCCATCTCCTATCGGACTTCCATGCACAGCCTCAGGACTTCCCTATTAGTAGTTCTTTGTTCAAGTCCATAGCCTCTGCATATGATTATGGATCTCCACATTCTTCCTTAGTCACTCCTTACTCATTCCTTACTCATCTCCTACATTCCCCATTATGAACTCTGAACCACTCCTTAGTATATAATCCCTCATGTAACTCCGAGCACTCCTCAGTGTGAATATTGTATAGTCATAATCCGAACTCCTTATCTCCTATCTCCTAAGAACTCCAACCTCTGAAATACTAGGACAAGGGGATTGGCAAGGGCGTGACATATAAGTCCTGCACCAACATCCTTACTCCGATATCTCCATTCCGGAACTCCTACTATCTCCTACACTAACTCCTGCCATCTCCTACATGAACTCCTACATCTCCTAACGGAGTTCCATCAGAATTTCTCCGGAAACGTTCGGACTTTGACAATGAGTAATTGTAATGGAGCTATGGGGCTCCTAAGCAGAGGCTGTGGAATAATACAAGGAGGTACATAAAAGGAAAGATGGAGGCAGTGGGACAGAGATCCGAAAGGAGATGGAAACTCCTATAGGGGTTGGATCAGAGATGATACAGAGGTGTTTGGAGAGTGATCAGAGGGGATCAGAAAGGGTGTTGGATCATCAGGCATGGATATGACATTGAACTCCAATGCTAACTCCTTGAACTCCAATGCCAACTCCTTAAACTCCTTGAACTCTGATGACAACTCCTTAAACTCCTTGAACTCTGATGACAACTCCTCCTGTCACTCCTCCATCCCTTCTGACCTCCAGGACTCAATCCCATCACACTCTGAAGTCTCTGATATGTCCAACCCCAGCTCCTCCAACTCCTCCAACTCCAAATCTCCATCTCCTATTGGCCCAGATGGCAAACTCACCTTGGCTGAGCACCAACAGCATTTTGAGCTTGGACTTTGTTTCTTCTGTGGCATGCAAGGGCATTTGACTTGGAATTGCCCTAAGCTCACCTCCATAGCTGCAACCACTGGGACTTCATCAGCTCCTCTGACTGATGATGACTCTGATGCTGCTAATAGCAACTAATCTGTTGCTCCTCATCCTCCTTTCTCCGTTTTTGCTCAGACTTTTGTTTTTTTGCTAAATATTCTCCTTATATGCCATCTCCTGTTTCTCCCTGTTATTTTCCCATCCTCCTTACCTAGCTCTGATGTAACTCTGACTCCCTCCTTGCTATGCAATGTCACCACCTCTGCTTGGTTCCTCTTCATCTGCTATAGGTCATATCTGGCAATTCATTGATTGTATAGGATATTGTGCCATACCAGCACCAAATGCACATGTAATGAATGCTTGCATCTCAGGCCTAGGAGTTTTACTTCAGAAACTCCACCTCTGCCTAGCTTTGACTCACTCCTAGCTTATCCAACCTCCTCTTTGTTCCTTCTTCATTTCTTTTAGATGTTTCAGCTTATCTCCATTACTCCTCTAATCTCTATTATATCTCTGATGTTTCTCCTTTTTCCTCCTTTGTCTTCTCCAGAGCACACTGGCATAAAGGGGGAAATAGGGACTCCACTCCTGGATACCCTCTTCTACTTCTGTCTTGTTCCTCACTTAATATTGTTGCTCTGTCCTCCATAGAAATATTGTCCTTCTCCATTGCTCCATTTTGCTCCACTTTTTCTCCATTTTCATCAGCAAAACAGGAAGTAGCTATCCAGACTGTCCAGTACTGTCAGCACTATGACACTATGGGCTTAGAAACATTGAAAATTCTGATTTGCTAATGTTCTCCTTTGTTTCTCTGCTTTCTCTTCTATTCCTCCCCTATTGTTCCTTTGTTGCTCCTTGCAGTTTTCCTTTCTTCTTTTCTATTATATTTGTCTACACCTCCTTGTGCTCCATCTTCATCTCCATTTACCTTAGTGATGCTCATTGCATCTCAAATTACCTCCAAACAACACCTATACTGTCTCTTATGTCCTCTGTCACCTCAGGACAATCTCTGGATGAACTCCTGATGATTTTCATTGAACTCCATGGAGCTTCTATGTTCTTCATCACCTTCTAACAACCTCCTTACAAACTCTATGAAATTATCTCCTACTCCTCTCCCACTCCTTAAGTACTCCTTCATCTCCTCTTGCTCCTGATACTCCTTCCTTTGCTCCTTTGCTTTTTTATTCTACAGCACTCTTTTCCATCTGCCTTTTGGTTCCTATTGGGTCTTAAGGGCTCAGCCCTAATGGGAAGGCACTGTCATATTTGTACATATCTCCTGCCCTTCTCCAGTCATCTCCAGTCCATCTCTGGACATCTCCTGATCATAATGAATCTCCACATTCCTTCTTAGTCACTCCTTAGTCACTCCTTACTCATCTCCTACATTCTCCATTATGAACTCCAATCCACTCCTTAGTATATAACTCCTCATGTAACTCTGAGCACTCCTCAGTGCAAATATTGTATAGTCAACAATCCAAACTCCTCATCCCCTCATCTCCTTAGAACTCTGATCTCTGAAATAAGGACAAGGGGATCAGCAAGAGCACAACATATAAGTCCTGTGCTGACATTCTTACTCTGATATCTTCATTCTGGAACTCCTAACATCTCCTACACAAACTCCTAACATCTTCTAATGGAGTTCCATCAGACTTCCTCTGGAAGGCTTTGGACTCTGACATGTAGCATGCAAATATGTTTGATAGTATATCCTCCCTGGAAATATCAGCACATCTTCAATTTCCTGATGCTTTTCAACATTTTCTGCTTTCAAAAACCATGAATAAAATGTGTGATTTTAGCATATCTTTACAAAACCAAGAAAATTTTGAATTTTTACAAATAAGACTTTCCATTGCCACTGTGATTCATCTGCTCTCCATTGTTGGCTTTCTCTCAGCCTGTATTCCATTTCTTTTAGTTTTATTTCCTATGATCAGAAGGGTCCAATCTAGTGCTCAATATTACTGGGTGTGATGGGAACTCACCCTATCACCAAATGCCTTCAAAAAGCTTCAAATGCCTTCACTTGTTATGGTCTGAATTGCTAGAGGCTAAATGAAGATCAACAAGATGTAGGCCATCAAATGATAGGTGTGGACATCTATGCCAGTCATTTTGTATTCAGGCTATGACTCTGACAATGACATCATGATTTGAGTTTTATTTCATTTCCTTTGGTTTTGTAAAGATAAGCCTAAATCACATTTTATTCATGGCTTTTGAATGCAGAAAATTCTATATTTCCTTTTCCCTTTTTGCAAGTTTGATGTTTCCTGAAAGGAAAGCTCATATGTATTTACTTCAACATTTCAGTGGCAACACCATTTTGAAATTTTTATATTATCAATTGGCATTTTGTAGGTACTATGTATTAGTTACTACAGTTGGGGACAACCAAACACATCAAATTTCACGAGGTAGTTTTTCTGATTGCCACACTTATTTAAAGCAGTTATATTTCATGTAAACTACATATATATAGTCTGTACTTGATATTTCCATGAGCTGATTTGTCAAAAATTGTGGGTGACAACCCATTGACCAGCAAAAAATTGGCTGGACCCCTAAAAAAATCAGAAAAATCCTGGAAAAATGTGCAATCACCTCCTTTTGCTAAGCTGAAAAACAATGTTACAAAAAAAGTGGGGCAGTGTTAGTAGCCAATGCAATCAAAAATTAATATCTCAGCAGAAGGTCAACCAAAGAAAAGACCACATAACATCTCCAGGCTCCATGGCCAAGCTCCTGGGCTAGCCAAGCTTCCTTCGACTTCCTGTCTATCCCAGGCTGGAGACAATTTCAATGAGTTAGAATCAGATGATGAAACAGATACCTTCTTTGTTCCCTTTGATGGCCTGAAAGTTGACTTTGAAAAGGAAATATGGTGACAATGGCAACTCGGATATGTCTGACATTGACAAGGAAATAGAGCTAGAGATCTTGGAAGATGATGAATTTGAAAACAGCTTGCAGAGATGATTGAGAAAGAGGGAGAGAAGGATCTCAACTGGATTCCAGAGTGATTGCAATGAAAAAGGAAAAAGTGAGCAGAAGAGAAGAAGTGTAAGTACACTTAGTTCAAGAAATACATATACAAAGTTGCTCACCTGAATGAAACCAGCATGTCTGATGATCTACAAAAAAGGTCCTGATATGATGAGCAAGTCAGAGCACACACAAAGACAGTACAGGGCACAATGGAAGACACAAACCACACTCAACAAATTTGGCTTCACATCGGCCATTGCCAACTCAGATGCCACAGCAACACTGGCATCAACTCAGACATACTGTCATGCCAAAGATATAGCCAATGCCTTACCACATGGGTCTTGAGTGCCTATCGACTCAGACTCTCAGGAAAGGCTGCAGAATGGGCTGTGCACAAACATAAACATCGAGCCATTTCTCAGGGTGCGATGATGGCAATCGAGGCAGTGCTTAACCCATAAACTATATTTTAGAATGTTGTTCAAAATGTTAAAAATTTTGGCCGGCCAAAAATACCGTGGGAATAACTTCGGAGGTGTGTTTTCGGGCATATCTCGACTCTCTGAGTATAATGATGGGTCCAGTGTCGTCTAAAAAATCGAATTGACCCCAATTCCAAATTTGATGTGTTTGGTTGTCCCCAACTGTATAAACAATCCGAAAATGTCGTAATCTCCGATGCTGTTACGTTAGAAAGCTTCTGTAGATCATTCTCTTATCGATCTCTGATCTGTCCTTTCATCTTCTCCTCGACCATGTTGCTCTACAAAGACATCATCAGCGACGACGAGATGTTCACTGATGCCTTCCCAATGTGTGTCTTTTTG
>JBBPTK010000898.1:0-10693 GCA_038094135.1 Spongiforma cf. squarepantsii
TCTCCGTGCATCTCTTGCGGTATTCTGTTGATGGTTGTAGACTTTTATACCCTCCATTATCTTACCAACGAAACATCATCCGCCATATCGTAGGTTTCATGTACAGCTCATGATGTGTCCGTGGAGCCGAAAAAACATGTTTCACAGATGGATAGGAAGCATCAATGCATTTATGGCAACATTGTTCAGTCTCATTGCAGGCATACTGTATGATCGTGGCTTTTTGTATGTCCTGAGTTGTTTGTGTAACGATCTGCGCTCATTTCACCAAGCTACTATCTGATGATCGGAGGATCAATACTGCAATCTTTCTCCTTGTTTATGCTTTCTCTCACGCAACCGGGTCAATATTATCAGGTCAGTCATTTTCTCCAACAAAAACGTTTCTCGCCCTACCTACATGGAATTATAGATGTTTCTTTCTCAAGGTATCGCCTTCGGAATTGCTCAGGGGCTCATGTATGTCCCAACGTTTGCAGTGGCGTCTCAGTATTTTTATAAACGTCGTACACTTGCGATGAGTCTTGTGGCTGCCGGGTCATCACTTGGATCGATCATACATCCCATCATGTTGAACTACCTATTTAATCAGAGCGTAGGTTTTGCTAACGGTGTACGAATAAGTGCTACATTCGTCAGCGCTCTGCTTCTCATTGCCTGTCTCGTCATGCGCACACGGTCGAAACCACTCGAACATCGTGTCAATTACTTGTCGGTCGCTAGAGGCATCATTCATGACATACCCTTTTGTATCATGACCATTGGGTAGGTGATTGTAAGCATACTATAACTACCGTTGAACGACTTCCGTATCGGTAGATTGTTATTCTGTCAAATTGGATTCTACTTCCCGGTTTTTTACATGCAATTGGACACTTCTGTGCATGGTAATCCCGAGACACTCTCGTTCTATGTTGTATGTGATCCTGTCTTTCTATGTCACTTGTCTCATGCTCTCCAAAGTTTGTGCTTTTGAATGGAGGAAGCTTGATAGGACGACTGTCTGCTGCATTCATTGCACGCTACACTGGAGTCCCCTGGCTAACAGTCATAGCGACCGCTGTGTGCGGACTTCTGATTCTTGGAATGATTGGTCTAAACGGCGTTGCGACAGTTGTGGTACTAGGGACGTTGTACGGCTATTTTTCTGGAGTTTGTGAGCTTCTTGCTTGTCTTCACTCCGTGCAGTCTGATACATGAGGACCGGTGGCAGATGTCGCCATGCTGACACCTCTCATGACGCTCCTTACTAGCGATATGTCAGAACTCGGGTTCGTCGTTCCACAGTCAGGATATTGAGACTATGCTGGTATTGATCCACTGCCCACCAGCGCTCGTTTGGGGATTGGAATCACAGTTCTTGGAATTGGTTCGCTCTCTGGTGTGCCCTTCTTTCTGTCGATCTCACATTGGTTCGGTTAACAACCACACTTAAAGGTGGGCCCATCGCTGGTGCTCTTCTGACCTCGCAGTACAAGTGGTGGCAGCCATCGCTTTTCGCAGGGGTGTGTACAGATTTCTTGAACCGATCGCTTGCTAACGCATCTCGGCAGCTCATCACGCTCACCGGGTGTTCGTTGTTGGTAGTCATGCAACTCCTACTCAGGCGACATCAGAGACATTCTAACGAGGCCTGAGTTCTGACACTCGGAACGAACACCAACGGCCTTCTGGGCACTCCTGGACGCTAGCCAGCGGCTCAGTAGCACTTTCTCGACTCAACTAGAGCCTCGAAAAACAGTAGTGAGTGAAAACCTAGAAGTAGCCAGAAAATGCAACATGGAATCAAATGAATGGATCGGGAAGACACGATCAACTGACTCAAATGTCCCTGAGGGCGCCACTCGATCATCTGACACCAACTGGTTATCTAGAGTTACTGGTGGTTGCCATCGATGGCGCGTAGTTACGAGAATTCCAAGGTAAAGAGTAAAAGGCATGACGTTACTTCAATTTGATGTTCGGTTCTAAGATGTACATCGGCGAATATTTGTGCCAACGTCACTGTCACATACAGTATGAGGTGACGAATTCTGCGTTTGCTCGTGTTTGCCACCGTTTCACGTTCCGACTTCTTCACCTTTTACTAGCCAATTTGTCCTTATATTACTCTCTCTGTGCCATGGTTACTTTCTGCACCGAGTGTCTGAGTATCTTCCTAACGCGGACTCGCATCGTTTGCCAATGACGATCCGAGTTGACCCTCTCTGAACCGAAACAATAGTAACGTACTCTTGTTACACAATTTCCGAACAGTAGGTGAACTCGACGATGTATGCAAGCAAACTATAGGAATCTTACTTGAGACGAATGGCCTAAAGCAGATCGATGAAATAACACCCTTTGAGGTTTGACGTGTCATATTCCCCTGATCCCGAATCAGCTGTGTTACAGATCCTGAACCAACGGGCCCATCCGTTTACCTCACTAGCTTGAAGGGTCTTCGCCGAGGTCCTCAGCACTAGTGCTATTTAAGTGATGCTCGGAAACAAGTTCCTTTACTGTCGAATTCTACTCCCTGGGGATGCCCTCGAGCACGCCATTGATGCAGGCTGCCACAAAGATTTCACCGCCTACCGTTCAAGATGAGAAAAAAGATTCACTTATTGGAACCAAAGCCGATCGCTTCCCCGAGGGTGGCGTTGCTGCATGGTGCACTGTCATCGGCGCGTAAGTGTTTCTTTGTCTTTGTGTCTTCAGTACAATGTAATACTAGGCTTTACACGATAGCATGTTGGTCCAATCGTGCGGTTTCGGGTAAGCACAAAACGTATTGTTAAGGATATAAGATAACATTAGTGCTCAGATACAGCTCATCGTTCGGCGTGTATCAAGGTATGGGTCTCTATGCATCTCTTGCGGTATTCTATTGATGGCTGTAGACTTTTACACCCTTCACTATCTCACCAATGAAACGTCCTCTGCCATATCGTAGGTTTTATGTACAGCTCGGGACGTATCCGTGGAGCTGAAAGCATGTTTGTTTCACAGATGGATAGGAAGTATCAATGCGTTTATGGCAACTTTGTTCAGTCTCATTGCAGGCATACTGTATGATCGTGGCTTTTTGTATGTCTTGAGTTGTTTGTGCAACGATCTGCGCTCATTCGCGAAGCTACCATCTGATGATCGGAGGATCAATACTGGAGTCTTTCTCCCTGTTTATGCTATCTCTCGCGCAACCGGCTCAATATTACCAGGTCAGTCATTTTCTCCAACAAAAACGTTTCTCGCCCCACCTACATGGAATTATAGATGTTTCTTGCTCAAGGTATCGCCTCCGGAATTGCTCAAGGGCTCATGTATGTCCCAACGTTTGCAGTGGCGTCTCAGTATTTTTATAAACGTCGTACACTTGCGATGAGTCTTGTGGCTGCCGGGTCATCACTTGGATCGATCGTGCATCCCATCATGTTGAACTACCTATTTAACCGGGGCGTAGGTTTTGCTAACGGTGTACGAATAAGTGCAGCGTTCGTCAGCGCTCTGCTTCTCGTTGCTTGTCTCCTCATGCGCACACGGTTGAAGCCACTCAAACGTCGCGTCAACTACTTGTCAGTCGCTAGGGGCATCATTCATGACATACCCTTCTGTATCACGATCATTGGGTAGGTGTTTATAACTACCGTGGAACGTATGATAATCTCATATCGGTAGATTGTCGTTTTTTCAGATTGGATTCTACTACCCGGTTTTTTACATGCAATTGGACACTGCTGTGCATGGTAATCCAGAGACACTCTCATTCTATGTTGTATGTGATCTTGTCTTTCTATGTCACTTGTCTCATGCTCTCCAAAGTTTGTACTTTTGAATGGGTGGAGCTTGATAGGACGACTGTCTGCTGCGTTCATTGCACGCTACACTGGAGTCCCTTGGCTAACAGTCATAGCGACTACTGTATGCGGACTTCTGATTCTTGGAATGATTGGTCTAAACGGTGTTGCGACGGTTGTGGTACTAGGGACGTTGTTCGGTTATTTTTCTGGAGTTTGTGAGTTTCTTGCTTGCCTTCGCTCCGTGGAGTCTGATGCGCGAGAACTGGTGGCAGATATCGCCATGCTGACACCTCTCATGACGCTCCTTACTAGCGATATGTCAGAACTCGGGTTCGTCGTTCTACACGCCAGGATATTGAGACTGCTGGTATTGATACGCTGTCCACCAGTGCTCGTTTGGGAATTGGAATCACAGTCATTGGGATTGGTTCGCTCGTTGGTGTGCCCTTCTTTTTATCGATCTCAGGTTGGTTCGGTTAACAACCACACCTAAAGGTGGGCCCATCGCTGGTGCTCTTCTGACCTCGCAATACAAGTGGTGGCAGCCATCGCTTTTTGCAGGGGTGTGTACGGATTTCTTTCTTGAACGAACTATGTGCTAACGCGTTTCTGCAGCTCATCGCGCTCACTGGGTGTTCGTTGTTGGTGGTCATGCAACTCCTGCTTAAGCGACGTCAGAAACATTCTAATGAGGCGTGAACTGTAACACTCGGAACGGACACTAACGGCCCTCTGGGCACTCCAGGATCTACTTTTCTTCTTCCTTCTTGAATTATGGCAGACTGAGCAATATGGTATAGCTAACTGTTTAACCGCGAACACAAGAAGGGTGCTTAAGTTGCAGTGTTTAGTCATGAGTTAACCAACAGCTACCCATACGTTTTGAAATCATACATAGCAGCGCTAGCCAGCGGCCCAGTAGCACTTTCCCGACTCAACTAGAGCCTCGAAAAACAATTCTGAACTCGAGCTCCGAGTAAAGCAGTGAGTTAAAACCTTGAAGGAGCTGGAAAATGCAACATGGAATCGAATGAATGAATCGGGAAGACACGATCAACTGACTCAAATGTCCCTGAAGGCGCCACTCGATCATCTGACACCAACTGTTATCTAGAATCACTGGTGTTTGCCATCGATGGCGCGCGTAGTTTACGAGAGTTCCAGGGTAAAGAGTAATAGGCACGACGTTACTTCAACGGGACCAATTTATGGCCTCGCTTCCGAACATCGTCGGGATGATTCCTCCTGTAATGACAGATAGTCCGATAAATCCACCTACCTTCGACCTTTAACGGATAGGTATCCCAGGAAGGCAATCAGCACGGAGATTCGTGTGGCCTCGGAGATAAGAAATTGCGCCATAGACTTATCGCCAAGATACGTTCGGCATCATGTGGTTGATAATTAAGCCATTTGAGCGAACGAATTACGATACTGTGAAAAAAAAGCTCAACAACGAGAACTTCGCTGCTGTCCACTTTGCTTCAAGTAACAAGTTGTTAGCCAAGCATGCAGTTCCCCAGAAACATAAATGTTACCTGTGACTCAAGACAGGAAACTCGGCTTCATTGAGCATCTGTCATGAGCCAAGCTCAGAACTTGGAATTCAGAAACGATGTAGATCGTGATGATAATTACAGTAATACTCCTCAACGTCATTGATTAGCGCCAGAAAGGAATCATTTCCAAACATGGCGCCTCGTTTATTGTTCTCCGTGCATTGAATCAACCCCTGACTGCCATAAAACCAGCGAACGATTGTTTGGTACAGTCAGTATGTAGTACGGTTCGTTTTATTCGGCCGATGGCATTCTCAATATGATTGACAGAGACGACGTACCTATCTGAAGGGTCGCAGTGGCTATTGCGTCCGTATGATAGTGTTCGAGCTGCAATTACATAAGCGCGACCTTTGAACTTAAAAACTTTAGTTACTGGCATCATGATTCATAACACGTTTGACGCTGGCGAAAATCTGTACCAACCATTTCTGGGCGTATACCAAAAGGTATGCATGAAATGAGGCCTGGCCGTCCGTTGATACTATACAGATTCGGCCAGACTTGGAGCATTAGCTTTCACTGTGTTGCTCGTGTCGGGCCCCGGGCCATGCTGTTTCACATCGATACCGACTTGGATTGCTATCTATTCACATCGATTCAATTTCTTTAACACTAAAGGACACCAACACCCCTGCCAGGGCCCAATCTACTGTGAGCTTCTGAGCCATAATAAGCACGACGATGTGAGTATGTATACACTGAAATTGCAAAAAGCACAGGTTTATCTCTTGTCAATAACAAAGAAGTGCGATATGCTTGAATGAGGGGAGTCACGAGGAATACGACCCCATCAACTTTGACGTGTATCCCCGTAATCTGTATGACCCATATCGACACGGGTCCCTTCAGAATGACTCAATGCTGGATCTCATTTCCGTCTTGTTCCACACACCGAACCCATGGGCCCACGACGACTCGCTTGCAATGTATTTTCTCTAGGGTACTTCTCAGCAGTGCTTGCGGGGTCTTTGCCTTAACAGTGTTTTAACTCGACAATGGTCCGGTGATACTCAGTACGACTTCCTACCTCTATCTAATTTGTACCCAACATGCCCCTCAGTGTATCGTCAGTGCAGACTGTTGCGAATACCCCCACTTTGGACAAGAGTGAGGATTCGAGCGAGACCAAGACCGAGCTCGATCCGTTTCCAGAAGGCGGTACTGCGGCGTGGTGCGCTGTCTTTGGCGCGTAAGTGTCGCATCTCTCACAGACCTTTTATGCAATGATTAATTCGCTCCAACAACAGTGTGTTGATGCAGTTGTGCTCTTACGGGTATGTATATAATTGACTCTCCGCTGCATATACTCAGATAGAGCACAGGTACACTATGTCATTCGGTGTTTATCAAGGTAGACAACATTCTGGCCTGAATCATTTGCGGTCTTCTGTTGACAAATGCAGACTATTATACCCTTCATTATCTGACAAACGAGTCGTCCTCTACCATATCGTATGTCTCAGCCAATACTTGTTTATATCGAACTGCAATCCTGCTTGATAGATGGATAGGAAGCGTCAATGCATTTCTGGTAACTGCCTGCAGTGGTTTTGCCGGTATGCTCCATGATCGCGGCTATTTGTATGTCCAGTCCGTCATGGGTGATGGTCAACATTATATGTTAAATTTCAATAAGCTACCATCTGATTATCGGGGGATCATTGCTGGAGTCGATTGCTTTATTCATTCTCTCCCTGACTCGACCGGGCCAATATTACCAGGTCCGTCATTCATTCCAACAATTGGATCATATGACTGACCACTGAATGAAATGATGAATCAGATCTTCCTCGCTCAGGGGATTGCCCTCGGAATAGCTCAGGGGTGTTTGTATGTCCCATCAGTGGTGGTTGTATCTCAGTACTTCTGTCGACGCCGCACGCTTGCAATGAGCCTCGTATCCTCAGGGTCTTCCATTGGAGCCATCATACACCCAATCATGCTGAACTATTTGTTCAAGAGCGTTGGTTTTGCCAATGGTGTGCGAATAAGTGCTGCCTTTGTCGGCGGCCTGCTTCTCGTTGCCTGTCTCCTCATGCGCACACGGTTGGAACCACCTAAAAGTCATATAAACTATTTGTCTGTCGGTAAGGACATCATCCGGGATATTCCATTCTGTCTGATGAGTGTTGGGTACGTGTTGTTGGGCATACTGTGGTTGTTTCAAATGTCTGATTATACCTGCTTGGTAGGCTGCTGCTCTTCGAACTCGGGCTGTTCTTCCCGCTCTTTTACTTGCAATTGGATTCAGTTAAGCATGGTAACTCGGAGATATTCTCGTTCTACTCTGTATGTGCTTATTCACTACTGTCTTACTGCCTGATCTTACTTTCCCAGTTGGCCCTCTTGAATGGAGGGAGCCTGATAGGTCGATTGACTGCTGGATTCATTGCGACCTATGTTGGCGTCCCCATGTTAATGATTATATCGACTGCTATTTGTGGTATTCTCGTCCTTGGCATGATCGGTTTGAGCACCACTCCGACTGTCGTGGTTCTTGGGGCCATATCTGGCTATTTTTCTGGTATATGTGAGTAGGTCCAGCCATTCCAACCAATGTTTTGAATGATTCCCGGCAGGTGTCGCTATGTTCTCACCCCTAATAGCTCATCTTACCCTGAACTTCTCTGAACTCGGGTTTGTCGATTCCACTCCTCTGGCTGTTTAAGTTCCACTGCTGACACGTCCACGACCAGCGCTCGCATAGGAATCGTGCTCGCAACCGTCGGGTTTGGTACTCTCTTCGGTATGTTGTCTCCCTAAACCGTCCCATAATGGCATTTAACACCCCACTCGAAGCCGGGCCTGTCTCAGGTGCACTGCTTACCTCACAATATAAATGGTGGCAGCCTGCACTCTTCATTGGGGTATGTACAGTATTAGTGTGTACCTTTGAACAGGTGGCTGGCTAACTCATTTCGTGGTAGCTTATCACACTCGTCGGGTCCTTGTTGTTGGTGGTGATGCAACTCCTGCGGACGCGATCTCGGATGCGTTCCACTGAGGGACGGGAGCCCTGAGTTTGGGGTACGAAAACCTGACAAGATTACTCGTGTGCATGGATGCATCGAAAATTACAATAGGGCCGACATGCCGCACAACCTCAAGCCTCATAGATGGTCTGGTCACCAGACTAGCGGCAATCCCCGCTCCGTGATCGCACATGTTGCATCTCAGTACATACATATACAACGGACATCCGTCGTCAATACAGCATGAACCTTTTAGAGAATACATGCGACGATGCTGATATCATGTACCGCATGTAATTTCTTCCTTTTTCCTGGTGTCTCTCTACATTATTTGTTATTTTTTTTTCGGGTAGTAACTTGAAAGGAAATCCTTGAATCGTATTGGCATGATATCTCGAGACTTGACAGAACGGTATTTTCACGGGAAGCAAAAGGATGGCTTGGAAGGACATCTCTACGACAAATGTTCCGTCTAATATATTACCTCAGAATTACATCCAGACGCGGCGTCGAACCACCGTCCTTCTGCGTTCGTTCCCATTTCCGCTTCTAAGTTCTCACTGAGGCCGCAAACACAATGTCAGGCTGGATAGCCTCACTGTAGTCTGTAGATGCCCTCCCATGGCTCTAGAAAGTAGTGCTTCGATGCTTCTTTGGCATGGTAGACCCTTACTTATCTCCATCACTATACTGGCTGGACTAACTGGAGGGACCCGATCGAGTTCAACTCGTCGGCACGAATGATCATGAAAATGTCACCTGTCACGGCGTAGTATTCAGATTCTATTTTGACATAAGCTTTTTCCACAAACGTACGCTAAGTTAGTCCTGATGAGCGATCATATACTCGACCATGCCGAACCCAGGATATCGAGGTTGTAGACTAGTATTGAAATGCGTTTGCGGATTAGAGTCACGATCATCCGGTTCGGTTCGCTCGTTGATAGTTCCTCTCTAGATCGATCGCTTCGGTTAACAGTCACGCTCAAACCATCGCTGGTGCACTTCTTGCTTCGCAATACAAGCGGTAGATGCTTTCGCTGTTTGCAAGGGTGTGTACAGGTTTGCTCCTTGAACAGGCAGCTTGTTAGCGTATCTTGGCACCTCATCCGACGGTGATACTGATCTGAGTCGGAAACGTTAGATTAGGAGAGGAACTTCAATCAGCGCGTGACTCAAGCTTTCAGGGACAAAAAAAGTTCATCGGCTGCCTGAACGTGCCTACCAAGTAGACGTATTAGCAAAATAACTGACCAATAAAATTTCTGTCAGTGATCATAAAGCAAGCGATGAGGGTCTTAGAAACCATGTGTGAATCTAATCATCCAACATTGTGACAGGAGCCGAAGTTCGCTTCCGAGCAATCTCGGTTCCCGAATTGAGCTTACGTATACGTAGATTTCCAGAAAAGACGTGACGCTGTAACGATCAACCTATGTTGTCAGAGTCAACTTTACTACTACGATCAGCTACTTGTGCCCCTGCAGCCTGCAGGGGCCCGACTAGTGACTAGTGACTCGCTGAAACTTTCCCAGCAGCAAGCATCACGTTGCGACGTAGAGCACAGGTTTTTGATGCGGCAAGAATTGTGGCTCGGAGACTAGGTTAAATAAGGACAGCACTTGAATGTTCACCCTGAGGGCTAGACAGCAGGCTCAACTTTGTGACCGGTTGATCCCTCAGGCCTCAAGTTTGACGTATGCAAGTATGTCCTCATCAATTGTGCTTTAACCTAGTCTGGTGACCAGACCTGTCTACTATGAGGTTGTGGTCACGCGGTGCGCCCCAACGAAATTTACCAGACCGTCTATCGACGGTTGCCCTCCGCGTGACCACAACCTCATAGACAGGTCTGGTCACCAGACTAGCATTAACCCGCTCCTCAGGCCTCAGGCTCGAATTCAGAGCCGCTGCAAACTCTGTAATTGTGAGCCAAATCTGACACACGTTTTCCCCCATGTGATATTTGCACTGATGGCAGCCAAAACCTTCTGGTGTAAAGCTCTTCTCAGTAAGGATACATCCCTGAGTCTCTTTGTCTGGGATACGGCAAATGTTGCCTGCAGGGTCTTTTCAATTCAGCACCCTTTAATTCGGGTTCTAGGATGTCCTTCACCATCGAGTATCATTTTCCAGGATGCCATCAAGTATATCGACTGAGCCCCCGCAGCATGCTATATCGGATGACGAAAAAGACTCGAGTGACTGCCAGGATGTTGGAGTCGAACTCGGACAGTTCCCCGAAGGTGGTAATATGGCATGGTGTACCGTCATTGGCGCGTGAGTATCACAATGTCTGAGTGATGCTACGATCAATTATTTTCTATGATAGCATGTTGGTGCAGTCGTGCGGTTTCGGGTTGGTATAGCATTCATTGAA
>JBBPTK010000899.1:0-10689 GCA_038094135.1 Spongiforma cf. squarepantsii
CGAAAGTCACTCAACCATCTCTTAGCTGGCGGGACCGGGGTAAACCTGAAGCACTTCCCCCTCCACCTCCTTATCAGCGCGGTGACTGGGTGCCTGACGTTCCCGAACCGGTAGGCTCTTTTTTGTTTTCCTCCCTGATTTCATCCTTACGTCGTAATACTAGCCTAAGCAGATTGAAACCACGTTGTCCCTTAAGACGCGCAAACACCGTCCGACCCCATCGTCCACACGGCACCCTGCTGGGCGTCACCACCGCAAGCCTCGCGCAAGGTTGCAAACCGTCACTCCTCCTCGGAGTGTATCACCCGCATATACCTCACCACCTTCCGAGCTGGACTATGTTCATGTCCATCAACACACACCCGCCGAGCCTGATGGCGATGCTGAGACAGACCAAATGGACTGGATAGGCGAACGTCTCAGCCGTCTCATCCACGAAGGTCAAAAGGCTTTGGGTCGCGAGATCGTGGTGATGAGTGAGGCCATAGAGGACGAGGTGGACGACGGTTCGGATGCTTGGGAAGAGGAACAAGACGTCCAGCTACCATTGTCTTCGGCTGCCGGTCCATCTGTATCCCGGCATGGTTCCGTACGGTCCCTGCGCCGGACACGCAGACCCCGCGAAGTTGCTCTGCCGCCTTCGTATTCTTCCCACCCCATTTCACCTCCTAGCAGCTCGTCGCCACGCAAGCGCCACTTTGAAGTGGATCCGGTTCATCAGTCGCTGAGCATATCGAGTGGACCTCGACCCATCCCACACCGGGCTTTTGACGAATTGGATACACTATCAGCGCCGATCGTGTCGAGTTCCCGAGAAGACGAGACCGCATGGCAAAGTCCTGCACTTCGTGAATCGATGGAGCTGGCACGTGCCCGGTATCTGCGCAAACGGGTTCAATGAGAGTACCCCTTCGACAGGTCATCTCTTTTTCGGTCTGCATCACGTCTCTGGTTCTGTGATATATTGATGGCTGTCTTTCATTCTTTTCTTATCACTTTATTCTTTCTAAAGTGTTTCGAACATTTTGTTATTGCAACTGGGAGATGCCAGTCATTCCAATGTTTACTGCTTACCTACCATCATTATTACCACAGATAGCCATGACTTGACGTGGATTCTTACTTACACATGTAACTTTCGACTGCTTTTGTATTCTATTTCTTTACGCCGCGTTCTATCCTTAAAGATGTTCGACTAGCAAATGGGCTGTGAGTGACTGTACGAAGTAGAAATAATGATAACACTAGTATTTCTCTGAGTGTGATCTTACAGACTGACATTTTACTGAGGCGCAGTGACTTCCAGTTATTCGTGCATTCATTACAAAGGTACACATTTCCAGGGTTAGTTACCAAACTATGACATGAACATCCGCACGCAAATTCCTAGATGCTGCCAAAGCCTGAAACTTGAAAGAGGTAAAACGGAGGTGCCGAAATGAGCTTAGACAATAAGTGAGTAAGGTGATCAAATATCAGTCAGGGATCAGTGTCTAGTCGCTGCGAGGACACCAACATGCCAAATTTGGCCGAAGATGGGAAGGGTGGGAAGAATAAGACGAAGCGCGCCTCATAATACTATGATCAGTAGATCCGGCCTGTCCTACTAACCTCACCGCGTCTCACTGACGACAGATAGGAGTTCGGCGACTGTTTTCCTTGGTGAGTCCAACCTAAACTTAGTTCGCTCCTCAGTCGGTATGCTGTCACCACTTTGTATCGACAGCTTCGCTGGAACATGTTTCTTCCGTCGTATTTAGCGCGGTCACCTTTAAACTGATAGTGAAGAGATATGAGTACTCGCCTACAGGGAGATAAAGATGGACCAAATAATATGTCTCATAGTAGCTTTCTGGCCACTCACCGGCACCTCTAGTCTCTATCACGGAAGATAGTGGAATTTGTCAGATTAGGCGTAATCTTTGATGCAAAAAAAAAGTACGGACCTCTCCATCGTACGCACTACACGCATTGGAATACGTACAATACGCACAACGTTGGTTCAACTTGGCTTTAGGACAGATCGGGTCGAGCACGCCATGCCGTTCATCGGACTGGTCCGGCCACCAGCCATCGGTTACCATCGGCTACCAGGAGACGGTTTCTCCGCAGATCAAATTAAATCCATACCTTCGCCATCCTGTCAGCGTGCTCAAAAATACAAAATAAATAAGATGTACCATGACATTTTGGGAGAAGATAGATTATGAAGCAAGTTTTTTGTTTTTCCGAATTTGGCGACCTTATCTGTGGGACTGACGTGCTCTTCTGTGACTCCCTAGACAAAGCGACCCTGTACAACTGTGCAGGACAAACGAAGACTGATGGAATCTTTGACATGAGATAATTCGGCTCCATCGCGGATTGATGTTCATTCGGCAGAGGTTTACAGCGGTGTGCGAAGCAATTGAGATTACGCAAGAAAATTTTGAGTCGCGGCGCCGAGTACTGGTCCTTTGAGGGAAATCAGTGCATCAATTTTATCATCATTTCCGGTCGCTGGCACTGCAGAGCGCTTGGGTCGAATCTTGGCAGCCGTCCTGCTCTTGATAGACTTTCCCGCAATACAACTTTTGTTCGCGTTGGCTATAAGGGACTTAATGATGCTTGCTGAGCAGTACGATGACATATACGCTGCCACTACTACTGTCATTGCTACGCTGACCCTGGTACCTCCGACTCGCCGCGACTCAAATTTCTTGCGTGATCTCAATTGCTTCGCACACCGCTGTAAGTGTTCCGAACTTAACGTACGCCCTTCTTGACTGTGCCTGTTGCTAGAAAAGAAGGAAATGGAAATGCACAGCCAAAGAACAGATAGATACCGACCCTCATCGACACCTATGTTCATCTCATCCTCCGACATGGTGGCAAGCATGAACGCAGTAGGTCACTTATCGTGATGATCGCGTGACATTGACACTCGGCGAGCCCCGATTTTTTTTTGTCCCCGCGAGCCTGGCACCATGTCGGAGGATGAGATGAACATAGATGAGGGTCGGTATCTATCTTGATCACCACCAGCCACGACTCTGTCATTCAATTCATAATGCGGCATGGCGTCAAACGGTGGTCATCTTCTCTTTCCAGTGTGCCTGGCGCCGAATTTCCACACATCCATCCAACTGAATTACAAGTCTGCCGGCCGAAGTCGAACTGAAGTGAGTGGGTTCATCGGACCGCCATCACATACATTAATTAGGCCCCTCAGTAGCCCCTCCGTGCTGGATTGTGCAGCGCATTTCTGTCACTGTTTCGCTGTCCCTCTCAAGAAATTTCCATCCTCCCTGAAACGAGGTGTCATCGGAGTGGCATTTAATTATTAGAAGGTTCCGATTGGAAAGCCATTCTCACGAAAAGTCCCTCATCAGGGTTGCCTCCGTCCCTCAATTTGACTCGGGGACTCCTCGCTCACGTAGTAGGTGAACCCGGGTGGGGTTGGTGCAACACCGCCTCACGTGTATCGAGATCTCGGCTTCCCTAACTTTAATAAAGAAATGGTAATAATCCCGAACTGCGAGCCCTTTGCTCTCACCCTCGAGCATGCTTCGCGACCTGTACCTGTTCAAGGGTCATGCTGTCTGTGCTCATTGTTGAGCATATTTAAGCCGACTGCTTTGCCTTCACCTCTGACATTCCTTCAACCCCTCAGTTCATAGACTTCTTCTCTCATTGTTGCTGCACATGAACATGAATACTGTTCCTCTTATCAACTACCCCTGTATGTTTTGCTGCAGGCCTGCGTCCGTGTGGTGCAGTCGCTGCCAGTTAGCCGGGTATTGCACCCTAGAACACCTCCAAAGCGTGAGCATGGTTTTACTGTCACACAACCTCGTGAACTCACGCGACGCGCACGACGTATCACAGGACTGGCCGCGCCACTGTAAGGAGTGTGCCCCGACGGCGCACGCACAAAGCTACAACATCATTGCCACGCCTCCGCCCGTGGAGCAGCAGTCGATGATGATCTCCACCACTCTCTTCTCTGCTGAAGGTGTGTCGCTGTCCTGACATGTCGGACATGTGTGTATTGATACTGTCACAGACACTGCAGAGCGCCCAAGAGTTATCCCCATTAAATGTTGGCCGTCACAAGTCCCTTCGAGTTGCACTCATCGGCCATCCTCTATCCCTGCTTCTGGAGAGGGCACTGGTTTTGTATCTTTATTGAATCACACTAACCTGGAATTTGGTGATCCACTGTCCCCCCTTGAACAAGAAACCTCTCATTCGTTTCTCTGTCCATCACCATCACCACCTCCAGTTGGATTCGTATCCGATCAACCTATCGCTGGGGAACGGGCCACACATATTGAATGTCAGTGGTTCGAAGGTGGTAAACCGTGCAGTACAGCTATGGAAAGGACTGAGAGTGCGTTCATACTGCACATGAAAACTGCGCATGGAATCCATATTAGAGCCGAGAAGAATTACCAGGTCCGTCGCTTAGCAGTATAGTGACCCGATTTAATCATGATAAAAAACCAGGAGGTGCTTTGCGTGTGTTTCGACTCAAATCTTGCGCTCCGTGAGCGTCTTCCGAATCATCAAATGACGGACGGTGTCCAGAGGAATATGAACAAGTTTGCTCCAAGTGAATTTCACGACGGGCTATCAGGTCAGTATACTTGCAAGATTGGGTTGTTTCTGTAGTGTTGCTAACAGGAAATTCAGACCAATGGCTTCAAGTTCGGCACATATTGGTATGTTCCCTCCTTCATGGCACATCTTGCTCAATTTATTGTTCCATCAGGATACTAGATTTGCCTGTCAATGGACAGAGCAAGGGATAATTTGCAACGACAAGATAATGTTTGGAAATGTCACAGTCCATCTAGAAGTGAAGCATGGAATTGTGCCTGGCACACGTCGGTATGCTTGTCACTGGAACGGCTGCTCTGTAAAACGACCAATGCTGAGATCAAGCCTCATGCGGCACACAAAGGAGAAACATGTGTTGCTGAAGTATGTCTGTCCCGCCTGTGATGGGATGTTCACGAGACGTGGCACTTTATTGGAACACCTGGGAAAGTGCCACTTGCACGGAGCGGGACTACGAACGTTTGAATGATGCTGAACCATCTCGTTGATTCAGCTGATCATGTTCTATGAATCTAATTTGCGGTGGAAGACGGAGGAACTCTTTTGCGATGGTTTCTGCTTCCAGTCGTTACGCTACCAATTCATTCGTATCCTTTTTGAAACTATGCTATATAACTTTTGGATTTCGTCCTTAGTGGCTTAGCGAGAGCTTCCATTGTGATGTGGAAAGGGGCGCCAGACCAAAGGTCGTTGGTGACCAGGCCTGTCTATGAGGTTGTGGTCACGCGGAGGGCAACCATCGATAAACAGGTAAATTTCGTTAGGGCGCAAAGGGGGTTGCGGATTGATCGAACACGTGATTTTTGGCCAATGAAAAAACGTCTAATTTTGAAGTGTACGTGAACTACTCTTCGATCTGCTTTCCGAGCTTTCATTAATCGTTGACGTGCGAAGCGGAAATTGTTCTGTCTTGATACCAACTGGGAGCTTACGCCTGGATTTGTGCTGAAGCAGGGAGTCTGAGCCATATAGATAGTTGTCGAACTCCCCGCAGTCATCAAGCAGAATCCTGATGATGTGAATGCGAAGCTGACTGGAGAATACATCGGATGGCTCGAATGTTGTGCGAATATCAGCGTTAAAAGTGAGGCCAGAAGCTTGCTTGGCCCGCGATAGTATCGGTGCAAGTCGAAAGCGTGTTGGATCTGCATTTTTGATCGCGTAGAGTATCGGAAACGTGCCAGATTGAACTTTGTCTGGAGAACCAGGTCTCTGCTCGACAAAGATGGAAGTACTCATGTTGATGTTGTCGTAACAGAGGATGTGAGGTTGCCTCGAGACATGAATCGTTCGTTTGATGAACTGGGAGGCAAGGTTTTAAGCAGTGAAAGTCGACTGTGGTGGAGGACATGCATGGCTCGTCTGATGCGCTCGTGTGTCGAAACTAGTTGCCTACGTGCACCGTGTAGAGACGGTGGAATAGGATCGTATTCGGTAGCATTTCGATCCATGAGCTCGATCAGTTGGACAGGGGTTAACAGTGACTTATCGGGTCTTATTCCTACCTACAACTAAGTCTAAATCAGGGTTATCCGTCATGTGTTTCGATCAATCCCCTTTTTCGCCCCTTCGAAATTTACCAGACCCGCGTCATAGACAGGTCTGGTCACCAGACTTACTCGTTGTCCGCAAATGATTGTCCGCATCATTTGCGGAAAAGCCCAACAGTGATCCTTACGCGCGGCGCCACACGGAGACAAATGATCATCATCAACAGAAGGGTTTTGTTGAGACTTCGTACATACTAGGGCCCCCAATTGACGACCGCACCAGGGGCGAGCTAACTCGAGACGATCTGTACGCCATCTCTCAAAAACACCATTGTCAATGTCAATGTTAGGACGGGTCCAGGATGACATAGATCAAGGAGTCGTTTGGGTGTCCTGGCAGCCTGGCAAACCACAGCCCTCTTCGTAGCTGAGTCGGCAGCGGGCCCAGACCTGAGTGAGAGACATGGGAGCCTGAGGACAGCGGCCACTGAGATCGACGTACCTATCTGTTGATAGACCGCACCATGTGGTACAGGGTCGCATTCTTATGAGTCATAACCCGAAAGCGTGGAAGCCATGCAAAAACCACACGAGAGGTACGTGGCATCACCCTGAAAAAAACCCTGATTGAATCTAAACACGTCTTGGCTTCCGTCAGGTGCACACTGCTGACTCGACTGGAGGATAACATGTTCATAGTCTGCATAAACTATAATCAAGATGATACTCGGTAAACAAGCCCTGAGTCAGTGAGTTAGTGAAAGTCCGAGCCCTGTATGGTGGATTTTGGCGACCATTGTCGCAGGATATGGCCCGTATAATAGAACTCTTACTCTAAGATTCGGTTTGCAACTGCGAGATGTCAGTCATTCCAGTGTTTACTGCTTAGATGCCATCACTATTACCGCAGATAGTCATAAATGACGACTTGACGTGGATTCTTACTCACACGTGTTACTTTGCGACTGCTTTTGTATTCTTTTTCTTTACGCCGCGTTCTATCCTTAAAGATGTTCGAGTCAGTTCGACTAGCAAATGGGCTGTGAGTGACTGTACGAGGTAGAAATAATGATGACTCGACGCTAGTGTTTCAGTCTCTCATCCACCCCGGGCCATTCTTTCACGTGGGCGTGGCATGGGTCTCATGAACTATGACGACGTGGCGAAGATTGACAGCAGGTCACAGAAGGTTAGTCACCCAGTTGCGCGACAAGCTCGGTGTGGAGACGATTTTTGTGTCAGCGACCCATAGCCGTGCACGAGGCTGGTTTTTCTTTTTTTTCTCGCTCTGAGGATGGCGCCGTCACGCTTCTTTTCTTTTCGTCCCAACCTTCCACACACAGAGCCTCGCATTCATTTTCCCAATATCTACTTTGCCTCCCTTTTACCCTTGCTCGGCGCGCCGCGAGGTGGGTATTTCCCAACCCACCCACGTAGCTCGTTCGCCCAAGGCAAGCCGTGCCTCGAAAAGAGATTCGAGCTTTTGCACATCCTACGTTCAGCTTTCTGTATCTAGTGTGTCATTCCGTATCAACCATCCTTCTGCCTCGCAGCGTCTTGGAGACTGGAGTGCACGGATCAAACGAGGGTGGGCACGTGGTTTTGGGAATGCTTATGTAAACGACGAAAACTTGTCAACCTTTCACTCTCTTTGTATCCTGCCGGTCGCGAGTCCCATGGTGCTACACGACTACCACCGAGACGTAACTGATCTCATGGGTGTCGACAATCTGGACGCCGTTGCGCCCAAGCTGTCTTATCCAGGCGAAGCGGTTACTTCCGCGCATGACTCGATGCGATAAGCTTACATTCTATATATGAACTTATGAGAAACGTTGTCGAATGCACAGGTTAGTGGTCACGGAACCTACGTCGACAAGGGACAAATACATTACTTCCGTCGCGGGCAGTAGAAAGAGTAAACTATTTGGTCGCCGTTCATGCATCCACAGCATGTGAACTCACCCTCCGGGAGCCACGTCATCTTGCCATATCTTGATTAATACGGACACGCAAGGTACAGCTCAGAAGTCGGCGATCTGGTGGTGGGACACGTTACTGAGGTACGTGCATCCACATCGTGAAAGCTCATTTAATCGATCTTTTCCGTGCTCATTCTTGATTTCCGAGATAGGCGTAGCACAGACGGTGGAAAGTCGACGCAAATGGACGGCAGGAAGCTATGTATGTTGATGTTTCATCCGTCAACTTGCCTCAGGGGTGGAGTTTAGTAGGCATGTTGTCTTCCCTCTCGCTTAACTTCCTCGGGTCTTTCCAGCGCCGAAAATAGGAAAGTGATGAGTTCCAAATGCGAACTTTTTTCAAGGAAAGAAATCTCGTCGTAGAGGTCCAGGCCCTTTTCTCAGACAGGTCTATGTCACTCCATACGTGTTCACTCAAGTGTGGCAAGGTGTATCCGATCCTAGATGGTTGCCTCCAATGTACACTTTGCCTTACTCACGTTTTCGCTAGCTGCGGAGCGGGCAACTGGTTATCGTCCCACCCGCCCTGATACGGCGCGTAAAATCACATTTCATTTCTCTTTGGGGTCGGTTTGATCTTTGGATTGAACGGTTACATATGGGTCAGTAAGCACGTACAAGATAGTGACTACGGAGAAGAAGGCTTCGACGCAGAGGCCGTGTACTCCAATTAAAATGATGTGAGCTTGGCTCCTCTCATGTCGCGGTAATCGCCGTTAATCTACTGCACCACGAACTGGCTGCCATTGCACATGTCAGCACTCGATCCGTCTCTTGGCGGACCATTTTGTTCCGTTAATGGATACGCTGCTTCTGGAGGCATATACTTCGGTGATTGAACAGGAAGTGGTACCAAATACTTCTTGCATGGAGATGTGGGAGACGCACTCGTACCACTGGTTGGTAGCGACAGATAGTGCACACCTGTTACATTTCATCGTTCAGGTGGTGTTATTGTTAGTCGCCAGTCTTACTTCGGCTGCATGTCTCGTTTCTTCCTTTCCGTCGTCGACAGGGAGCAGTTTCTCTAAAGCGTATATTCTGATAACCACTTAGTTTACCACGGATCCCCTCGATCGCAGGGCCCGCAGTAAGTCTGGATGTTTCGACACACCCTTATTACACGGTTGCCCACCATGTGTACCAGACGTAAGTACGCGATCGTAACGTTGTATCCAGGCCAGGGGACAGTGTTTTGAAGAATATATGTATTTGTTCGATTTATCGATCCAAGACGAGTTGCCGCAGGCGGTGGTCCGTAGAGCCACTGAAGAGGCGCCAGTTGATCCCATGATTTTAAGCGCATGTGACATAATAACGAGACCCTTCCCGGGTCCTCAAAGCCTCGAGGTCTGAGTGTCAACAGAGCAATGACAGGACTCTGTCGCCACAATCGTTAGTAGTTACGATGCTAACTTTGCTAAGCCAGATTATCGATCAAGCCATCAATCATCAAGGGAAAGACAAGACGGCGTTTTAGATGCTCACATAGTAGAGTAGTTTTGTCCAATCCCCCTTAGTGGTATAGATCTATCATGGTGCTATGTTTGGCGCTCCAAGCAGGCATCACTGATGCCCGCGATCGTATGTGAGATGTGGCCTCCATATTGATATTCCAGAACAAGGCGAATTGGCGGTGCTTGAAGTCGAGTAGCTGCCAGGCTGGAGCATTCCAGAGGTAGCTTGATTTCGGATCACTACTTACCGGTTTATGACTTTTCACTATTGACGACGGTGATCTGATCAGTATCGTAATCGGTGTGCATCCCACATGCCGGCGTTCGCCCATCCACCAGATAGACCAATGACAGGATGGAACTGAACCGGTTTATTGCGTTCTCGCACTTCGTCTCTTCGTCTCTGTCGACTCCTGTTCCCTACGACCTTTTGTACCCGTGCGTTCCCATTTGACTCATTTACCCTGTAACCAAAAGTGAGCTCTGCACTTCGTCTTCACTGTGCGGAGCTACGATGTCTGTTATTAGCTATAGTAAGGGTCTGAGAAAAAAATTAGTCTTCATTTGGTAAGTTAGGGTGGGCCACAACACCTCTGGAAATCAAAAGTAGCCTGAGCGGCATCGATGACATCCCAGCGCCTCCGGGATATGCCTGTTGCGATTATTCATTCAGTACTAAAACGAGCGAACAAAAGGGGTCACATTTGGAAATAACAGATAAAGTGCAGCCCGAGGACGATGAAGGATCTACTGTGTAGTCATGTTGAATGCGTCGGGTAGCTGAGGTGTCAATATGGGCTACGGATCACACGCGCTCAAAGGGCAGAAGTCCCAAGTAAACCGTGGAGTGGGCCACAAGCCAGGCTATGCAAATATCGTTAGATTATCCAGTAGCATGCCTTGGAATTTGATGATCAAGTAAATTCAGCCGCTGGAATCGTGCACAGCCGTCCATTTGGGCAACATCCAGTAAGAAAAAAAAATGCACCAGTGGGCGTAACTTCACAAGCCGAAAGAGGCAGGTTGAATAACTGTCCGCGTCGGTGAATGTGTATTGATGAGTCTGCAGTCTCTTCCGGACTCCGGAGATGAACGAACTCATTCTTAGTACCGAAGATCCAGCGGCTGTCAACGTACTTACTCAATGTTTGACGGTTG
>JBBPTK010000900.1:0-10686 GCA_038094135.1 Spongiforma cf. squarepantsii
AGTAAACCACGGACAGCCAAGGGATGATCGATGACACTCCCTGGTGTTCGACACCGGGGAGTGAAGGGAGTGAAGAAGCGTGGTCGGACTTCTGGCGGTGGTTGTTAGTGTTATGTAACCAAATGGACGCATGACCAAACTCACCAAGTGGAGTATTATGTAATCACATGAACTCGCCCACTGCTCCCCGGTGTCGAACACCAGGGAGTGTCATCGATCATCCCTTGGCTGTCCGTGGTTTACTGCGGACAGCTTCACTTTCCTGCTGTGTGTGGTATACTGCACACAGTATCGCTCACCCATTGCACTATCCGCGGTTTACCGCAGATAGTTTCTCCGTCTGTGCGTGGTATACCGCGCACAGTATAGTATCTCTCACTCTTTGCACTATCTGCGGTTTACTGCAGATAGTCTCCTCTGTCTATGCATGGTATACCCTGCCCTTTGCGCATCTTCCTTCGTCTTTCGCCTTTCGCCTGTGCGTGGTGTATCCCACACAGTATCCTCGCCCAACACTCTAGTATATGTTCGTGCGTGGTATATCCTGCCCTTTGCGCTATTTTCCTTCACCTTTCATCTTTCGCCTGCACGCGGTATACCGCGTACAGTTTCTTTGCCATGCCCCATGTGCTATCTACGGTTTATTGCCAATTAGACTGTTCTGCCGGTTTGTGACATGGTGAATTGTTTTACATTTCCATTCTATTCACTCTCCATGTGATCTACAACACACTCTCTCGTTCTTATCAAGTATTTGTTTCCATCATTCGGATAGCATGTCAGCTCTTCAAGTTGGGTATACATGATCGAGATCCGAACACATTACAACTTATTATACACAGGGTAGACATCGCGAGTATGTACTATTTTCCCCTTGCGTGTCTGATAATCATGACATGTAGGTCTTCTCCTAACAGAGAATGCGCACGGAAAATATCAGTGAGCTCCTTTTCGGACCGGGAACTGCAAGTGTGTAACCAGAGTATGTTTGCCTGTGGAAATAACTTCATCCAGGGCGCACAATATACCTTTCATTTTCTTCGTAAGTAGTTTGACCAGCAACACTTTTGTTGACTTACCACGATATTAGGGATCTTCTCGTCGGACAGACAGAAAACGATGCTTCTGGCTGAGCAATTGCCTTGGTCGATGTCTGGTACTGCAAAAACTGCCTCGTCGTCAATGTCTTTTTCCACGACAATACTCAGCTCATCCAGCTGTGCGACCTGAGTCACACAGTTCATGAGCATAGGGAGCAATGCATGTTTCTTGCAGAATGGGTAGAACCGCACGGTGAGCTCAGAGAGTTTCAGAACGTCTACCCAACGTAACAGACTTGTTATTGCGTTCACAGGCCCCTCCAGTATCTCAAGTGATGGAAGGAGATCACGTAAACGTGAGCGTAGTTTCATCTGAGGCCTCATGGGATTCTTGTCAGGGTGAACGCACAGCTTGCTTACTTTGTGTCTTAGTAGAAAATCGACCAGGGTATGGGTGGGACACATGGCCTCTACTGCCAGACTGGTGAGCTGTGGGAGCTGTAAGGATCCTAGCAGAGCTGTCCACATCCCAGGTGATAGTTCGGTATTAATCAGCGAAAGGCGTTGGAGAGGGGCAGTGTGCAATACTGTCATGGTAAAAGAAACAGTGGATGGTGTAAAGAGCAGCGGAGAGTCGACTGAAAAGTTCCGCAGATTACCTGTACTTTTGCCAATCTTCCCATTGAGCAAGATTCGGATTCCTGTGGGTTTTCCGCCACTGCAACTCAGCTCATGGCAGCCTGACGCCTGAATACTCTCCAGACAGGAATGTAGCCCAGGTGAATTTTCCGTAGGACCCCCATATAAGCTGAGATGTGTTCGATGCACAGGTTCCAACCCTATTAATGATTGGAAGAAAATCAACAGAGTGTGGAATGGACGATCTGTTGTCCAGCCCCAGGAGAAAAACCAGAAAACCATGGGTACCCTGAAAGAGCTCACACGCCTCCAAACTAACAGGGCTTCACAGTCATCTTCCTGCACTGTTCTCCGTTCACCATGTTGCGTATTCAAGATAGTGTCTTGAAATATCGAGGCTGTGAGGTAACGCTTTCCTGCAATGTCCACGAAACCCCTGCAGACCTGTGAAAACCTTTTGAGCGACTTTTGGTCCATCTGTTCAACTATCAATAGGAGGAGTTCGGTCAGTAACATTAGAATGAAGCTCCAGCGCTGTGGGTTCCCATATGGTAACATGAGTAGGGTCTCATGTTGCCGTAATTCCTTCAATAAGATCAGTTTCAGCCTGATTGTCGATGTAAGGGAAAGCTTACCCTTGAATGCAGTTTTTCCAGATCTGCCTCTTTCAAGGATCATCGCAACATTCGTTTCTTTGTAGGTGGGCCAGCAGATGCGATCCCACAATCTTCCACTTGACACTTACTGAGTATGATAGACTGTCTCCGCCAGCAAGAGTGGACAAATTATTGGTCGGGATGGAGACTGCTCGTGCAGCAGAGGACTCGCTGGGGTCGTCAAGTATGAAAGCATCTCGAGCAGGATTAGTGAGAGTGATAAGAAGGGGGGAGACTGCCCGTGGTATACCGCGGGTAGTGAGTAGCCTGCTTGATTCAACAGGCATGGAAAGTGTTGCATCCTGGCTGGGAAGGGCGACTTTCTTTCTCGGTGGAGTTAGGGATTCACCAGATTCGTTCAATGCTTGGCGCTTCCTCCCGGCTGAAGAGGACAAAAGTGTGTTGAATAGCTATTTTACTTGCTTAACGAGGTACACATGATGTAGAGAGTTTACACTTACCATGACAGCCTCGGGAATGGCCATACGGCTGAGAATGTTCCCCATGATAATCGTCCTATGACAAGTTTTTGGCGCAAAATCAAAAGCGCTAACGCCCTCTATTAATACTGATACCTCAATTGTCTACTCATGCAATTGTCTGTGATCATTAATGAGTTGTAAGGATGACCATCGCTTGTCGCTATGATCCAATACAATAAGTCACCTGGTGCTTGCTAAGCGGGCGATCAAATATTAAGTCTTAGTCACTGTTGCATATCCAATACAAACTGGTAGTAAGTGATGAACAGTTATTACAATAGAAAGGCCCTCCAGGCTGTCCTGAACCAGGGATGGCAAACCAACCTAGCGTAGATGCAGACAGAACCCACCACGACAACTATAACATTTGCACGAATCGAAAACTTGGATAGTTGTGTTATTCATTGCCATGCACCGAGTAGCAATTGCAAACGCAAAGTGCATCAGCAATGAGCTTCGGTAATAGAGGTCAGTCGAAAAACAATAAGGTGCTCAACTGACCTTTCAGAACAGCACCGACGTAATCGAGTAACTAAGATGATTAAAATGTGCACAAACCAAACACCTTATTGCCGCAAATGATGAAATAGTCCAATATTAAAAAAGCTATCTATCAATGACAAAAGATTAAGTATGGAACCGACTAAGCCAATTTACAGCAACTTTTGTAGTGTGATCGCATGACTTCTTTGTCGTGTCCCTATAATACTTCAATGCTTTCCTCCACTCGGCAGCTGTTCGGTAGGGAGGAGGACATGAACCGTCATACTCGTGAATTTTTTGCAGCTGTTTCTGGTACCAGGTTTCATTATCTGCTGACCAATAGCCTACATTCATCCCACTGGCCAGCCATGTTGATTGCTTCGGCCACCTGGAAACGTCAGCTGTTTGCTGCCATTGGCCATGACGTTGACCTAGTAATGAGTCAGGAGTCAGTGGATGCCATGTGTAAGTGTGCTGCAGTAATTACCAGTCGATATCTTGTATACACCACAAATAATTTCCTCGTCCTTGCAATCTAGGTCATCATTCCAATAATGTTGATTCCCAATTTCAATGCATGAACCAAACCGGATGGCATCTTCAGATGGACCATGACAAGCGATGAAGTCAGCACGGTCACCAAGAGATTCACGTGCAAGACGCCCAATAATCCCACCCATTAAGACCGCTGCCCTGCCATAATTTCTTTGCAACAAGATATCCCTCTGCTGCAGATATGTGGCGTAGTCAGAGGAGTGAGGCCGATAATCATGTGGAAGAAGTCCGAGACCAGAGGAATTGACATAGGACCCTCTTGGAGACGCATCGAGCAAATTACAAGTGTGTACAGAGAAGCCTTTGCGTATCAATTGCACTACAAGGTCGGAAAGGTCTGGGCCAGTTTGTATGCGGATAGCACAAAGGGCCACGATCGGATTGTCGAGGAATAAAACGAAGGGGTGGCTGGACGGATCCTTGAAAGTCACCATGTAAAAGGTTTGTGCAGTCGATACACTGTCAACAGCGATGTGACGACCATCTCGCTGGTGAATGACGAAGTGACCGTTGGTGTATTGTCCATCCAAACTGCCGTCCATCATGTCACAGATAGTGCGATGAAAAGGTTGCTGCCCGGTCAGCTACTCCAGGAAGGCAGCCATTGCATTGCGGAGAGATGCTCCACTTGGGGAACATGACGAACCCTCACAGATCATCAGGCTGAGAACACGAAGAGACTCGCATGTCTGAGGGCGCGCAATAGATGATGACAAATAACGGAAACCGTAACACTGCTCCAATACCTCTTGGAGATGTGTGGTCAGGGCTGCCTCGTATTCTGGAATCGTAGTACCAACAAAGACTGAAACCGGGTGAGGATGATTAGACACTTGATGATCTGGCACACCATCAGACTGTTCTCCCGATGCTGCAGGAGTAATGTCGACTGGTGGTGAATCAACCTGCATGGCATCCTCGACCTCAGCCGAGGAGGCATCTGCTATTGGGACCATGTTTGGGGGAGGATCACCAGACGAGGATTCACTGTTCAGTGGGGCTGAAGCGTTTTGGGGGGCATCAATTGGGTGGGCTGGCGGAGGGGAGAGTAGAGATGTAGCCACGGGTAGGGATACCAAGTCCAGGTTTCCATAAAGCTCAGGTTCCTTAGGCTTATTGCACAGCACTAAATCACCACCAGAGGATGTATGCGTCCTAGTGTCTGGTGGGGCAGGACCATGAGAATGACCAGACGGGGAGGCGATAACTGTCGAAGCATTGACCGAGGAAGAAGCTGTCTTTGTTGTGGAAGACATGGGGGGGTCATCGAAGTCGTCGAAGTCGTTATCGAAGTCGCTCAACATACTTGGTACTGCATCCGGTTCGAATTCAGTGCATATGTCCCACTCATCTGCAAATGCATCGTAGCGACATTGCGCTCCATGATAGTCATCCCATATCCCCCTATAGTTATCATAGCCAATGGGTGTGCGAATCCTATGGCCATTTGTCTCCTCCCAATAAAAGACGTTGGCACCCCTTCATCCTGGAGGATTACAGCCTTCTGCGTTCTTGAGCTGATCCTTTCGTTTTCTGCTTTCCACAGGCGATTGTTTTTTGGCGATAGCCAAGTTAGCCAGGTCTCTGCGAGTGAAAAACTGTTTCCAAGTCTCTCCTCATTTCTGCCCACTTCCCTTGACAGACGGCAGTGCAAGAAGAATGGGTCCGGGAGGAAGCTGCTGCACAGAGGGGGAAGCGGTAGTGGAAGCAGACAGGACAGAAGGTGAATATTTTAGAAGAACATCCTTGAGAATGGTTTCAGAGGGGAAACAGTAACTATTGATCCACCGTGCATCTGCTATACTTTCCGGAATACAGCTAAATTCAGGCTTGGAGTACTGCTCGTGAGTTCCACAGTACAGATATACCGGAACTTGTGCATCCACCATCGAACGAACATATTTTAGAGATGCCAAGTCCTTAACATCTACTATGGCACCCACTCTCGGATACTCAAGCGAAAACATAGCCACCAGACTTCCTCGTAGCATTTCTACCATGGGAGGAGAAACGTCGCATGAGAGCAAATGGTCCACCCAGGATGTATCATGTAGGTGGTTTATGCAACGTGATATCCTCCACACAACTAAAGCAAGCAAATTTTGGAATGAAATGAGGGTGCGCCACGCCGCAATGCGAGCAGCTTCATCCATGGGATGAGACCTTGTGTACTGGCAGTCAGAGGGCACAGGGTGCAACATGACATCCTCTGGACAACCTACAGGGAGGGTTTGGAACACCTTCATGAGAAACCGCTCCAGAGTCGCCCACTTCTCAAGTGATTGGGCATGAACTATGAAGACCCCACCTGAGTTGACGATGGGCAGTGATTTGTAAGGGCAACGCAAGCAGTTGAAAAGCGGCCCGGACCAGACTGGGGTGCAAAAGGCAAAAGGCAAGTGAGGATGATCTGCAGACATGAAATGAGGTTTGGCAAAGTTTTGCACAAGGTCATCCCAACT
This sequence comes from Spongiforma cf. squarepantsii, assembly GCA_038094135.1. Lineage (NCBI taxonomy): Eukaryota > Fungi > Basidiomycota > Agaricomycetes > Boletales > Boletaceae > Spongiforma > Spongiforma cf. squarepantsii. The sequence continues at coordinate 6,318 of JBBPTK010000900.1, forward strand.
ACGGACAGCTGGGAGAATTTCTGTTGGAGGTGCCGTCATCACGTTGGGGGAGGTGAAGACCCATTCAGACTGAGGGTCGCGGAATGTGTACATGGTAGACTACAAAATGTGAATCTCAGTATTCCAACATTAACGTAAGGTGGGATGACACTCACTGAGGGGGATGTCGAACACGATACGAGAGTAAAGATCAAGGAGTTCATGGGTGCACAGGCAGTCTACGGACTATGATGTGAATGTCAACATTCTAACACTGAAAGAAGGTAAGAACACCCTCACCGAGTGCCGAATGCGACGCTGTCGAGGTGAAATGAGTAGGCAAGAGCACGGGTAACCCGCAGGTGTTTCCGGCGTGACCCGTACCCCACCCGCGACCCAATCCGTACCCGCTCTGAGGGTACGGGTTTACATGTGGGTCTATCATCAGAGACCCGTAGGCAACCCTTGACGGGTTGTACCCGCGGGTTATCAATCAAACCTGTGAGTTTTTTTTTCCTTTTTTCTGCTCTGTTTTTTACAATTTCTGCTCCCTCGTGCCGTCTCGCCACTCGCGCCTCTCTCATCTCACCCCTCCCGCACCTCTCTCTCTCGGCCCATCCCCACCTCTGCCACTCATCCCAGTCACCCTCACTATCGTGTCACAATGAACGTAACGACAACAACAGCGCAACGACACGGCGATGTCGTCATCATCTCGCGCCTCCCTCTCTCTCTCTCAGCCCACCCCCACCTCAGCCACTCGCTCTCACCCTCACCATCGTGTTGGAACGCAAAGACGACGATGTCACCGTGACGATGCGATGACATCGTTGTCGTCGTCATCTCACCCCTCCCTCAACCACTCTCTCTCTCGGCCCACCCCCATCTCCTTTGCCCTCATGCTGCAACAAACACAGTGATGGCGACAACGACATCGAACGCGACGACAACGACAATGTCAGCGCAACGACACGATGACGTCATCGTCGTCATCTCGCCCCTCCCTCTCCTTCACTCTTGGCCCATCCCCTGTCGCCCTCAGCACCTCAAACTTGCGCTGCAACAAATACGATGACGTCGTCGTCGTCATCTCACTCTTCCTCTCCCTCTAGGCTTGGCCCCTCCCTGTCTCCACCTGTCGCCCTAGACACGGCAATGACGACGTCAGCGCAACGACGCGGTGATGTCATCATCATCGTTATCATCTCGCTCCTCACATTTGCCATCGTGCCGAGTTGGATTGGCTACGGGTAGCAGGTAGCTAGAACGGGTGTGCGGGTAGGAAATTGCAGACCTGAACCCTGACCCGAGCGTGACCTGAAACCTGACCCGCACGGGTTACCCCAACCCGTGCTCTAGCCTAGGAATGAGGGGAATAGGGATGCGTCAAGGAAGAGGAGGCTCGTCGGTGTAAACACCAAGGAGGCGGAATGAAGGGAGCAAGGGGCACGTCACAGCAGAGGAAGCTCATCGATGTAAACACCGAGGAGGTAGAATGAAGGGAGCAAGGGGTGCGTCACGGCAGAGGAAGCTCATCGATGTAAACACCAAGGAGCTCACAAGGGGAATTTGTGGTTGGAATGTACCCTCGTTGGTAAAAGACCTCTGGCCCACAAGTAGAAAGCGGTAGTGTATGCAATGACGAGCTCACGAATTATGGAGCTGAGGAAACGCTTATCAGTGAGCAGAGAAACTATTCATTGTAAACAATGAGGAGTTACGAACGGGAAGGAGCAAGAGACAAGGTCAAATCTTATAAATGGACAACCAGAATTGAAGGGTGGTCGCCCACAAGTCTTGGCTATTGCCGAGTGGACAATGGAACTGTCATGTGTGTTCCACAGGTAGTTGTGATTGTCCGCAGTAAACCATGGACAGTCACACACCACAGGAGACACTTCCCAATGTTTGACACTGGGAAGCGAAGGGAAGGGGGAACAAGGGGCTTTAGAACTCCGACACTAAGATCGTGCTACTTATGTAATGATTCTGTGCGGTGACACGAAATGTCGACGTGGTAAATTTTGCCCTAAAGTCTAAGTTCATGGACCACGACGAACGAATGAGAAAATGAGTATGTCACTGTGCGAGAGGGAGCAGTGAGTAGAAAAAGGTGTGCGTCGAACGCGAGTGCTGTGCGGGTGCGAAGTGAGCGAAAGGAAAGAAACGTGCCACTTCATGGACTAAATTCTGGGTTGGTCTCGTGCCTTGACCGTCCTAGAATAACCTTGAACTGCTTTTGATTTGCCATGGTTGAAGTTATGAGACAGAACCGATGATTATACTATTGTTATTGCATAAGATGCCGAGACATACATGATGTTTGGAGTGAATCAAGTTTTGGTCTTTCCTTTCACATCCCCTGCATCCATACGCTGTGACATTCTTGCTCATCTGGAGGTATACTTCAAGTGCATTTGAATGAGATCATGGACGGGCCAACAAGAGGCGTAATCATCAAGGTCTGGAAATGCTTTAGATGCCTGTTGTTTGGTTAGCATCCGCTCAGCTGAATCAGATTCCACGTCACCTCTTGTATCACTTTTTTCACTGCATTGTGACTTTGCCGGGATCTACATTGCATGATGTCAAGATGTTTTTTAATGGAGCGATGGACAAATTTCTATGAAGTATTACAAGGAGTATCTTAGAATTTGAGACACAACACACCTTCAGTCTCAAAAACATTGCACCATCCCAGGCCAATTGAACTTTGAGATTGTAACTGCCTCTTCCAGGTCTTCCAGGTTCTCCTTCAGGCTTGGATATCTTGTTGATTTCAGATAGATCTGTAAGGGCTGATGCCTCTGATTCGCCATCGTCCCCATCAGATACAGGAGATGAGGGCTGGGAAGTTGCGGAATCTACAGGAAGTGGCGTAGACGCCCTAATAGTCAGAGGTGATGAGTGTGGCGCAGGTCGAGGCTGAGATGGTAATGAAGATGAAAGCAAAAAAAGCAGGTCTTCGCGAGAGCACAATATAACGGTTGAGCTGGATATTAAGTCAACATGCGAAGAGAGCATGGGAACGGGTGGAGGGGGCAGCTTGGGTTCTGGAAACGCAGGAACAGGTGTTGATGAAACTGGGAGCAATGGCATTTTGAGGGATACTGAGAGTTGATGAGTAGCTCGCCATCGACTTAAATTTAAATTTCATAGGCGGGAAATATTTCATAGCATTTTGAGTGAAAACAATTAAATGAGATGAGCGAACAAGGGAAGCATAGCAACTATTGTCATCTGTGATCACATCACCATACCAATTATTGCCCTGTAAACAACTGATACAAAAAGAGTAGAGCCAGAATCAGCACAAAGATAGATGCATTGAAAGAAACGAAAGACAGATATCCGCCCAATGTAGACCGCAGGAGGAAAGAAAAAGACAGCAGAAAATAGAGTAAACACTGTGTGCGGTATGCCACGCACAGCCGAAATGTAGGTGAAGGAAAGTGTAAAAGGCCAAAGGAAGGTGGTGCAAAGGGCAGGGTATACTAGGCACAGGCAGAGGAGACTATCTGCAGTAAACTGCAAATAGTGTAAAGGGTGAGAGATACTGTGCACAGTGTACCACGCACAGCAGGAAAGTGAAGCTGTCTGCAGTAAACCACAGACAGCTAAGGGATGGTGCTCCCTGGTGTTTGACATCGGGGAGCGAAGAAGCAATATTGGAGTCGTGGTCGGACTGGCAGTGGTTGTTAGTGTTATGTAACCATATGGACGCGTGACCAAACTCACCAAAGTGTGAGTATTATGTAACCACATGAACGCGCGACCAGCTCACCCAACTCCCCGGTGTCGAACACCAGGCAGTTTCATCCCTCAGCTGTCCATGGTTTACTGTGGACAGCTTCACTTCCCTGCTGTGTACGGTATACTGTGCACAGTATCTCTTACCCTTTGCACTAGTATCTGCGGTTTACTGCAGATAGTCTCTTCTTTGTCTTTCTCCCTAATTGACTGTCTCAATGATTTCTACTGCATGTGGTATACTATGCGCAGCAGCACTCCATCTTTCTGCTACCTGTCTCTTGGTTACACATTCTTCTGCATTCCCTGGAAAACCAGAAAAAGATCACCCTGCTCTTGGTTAATCCGTGTTCTTACGATCTCATCTGATTGCGTTGCAACATGCAGTAGGTATGTACATTGCTTCACCCCCAATATCAGTAGTGCCAACCTAGAATGTTGTACCACGGAAATTGCTCATTAGGTATCTGTTCACGGAATCCTGGAGGTTGTTTCCCCAACCAATCATCATCGTAGAAGACTCGTGGCAACTTAGTAACCGCTCGACGGGCAGTCGAATGGTTCCCTCTTCCACGTATTCTTCTAGCGGGCTTCGAACCCCTTGGGGTATATATGTCCGCGTCCACGAAGCGATGGTTGT
>JBBPTK010000902.1:0-10683 GCA_038094135.1 Spongiforma cf. squarepantsii
CTACTTTTGCTACTAATGGATCTTTTGGGTGCGTATACTTAGTGTGTAAGTCCAGTAAGAAGAAAGAAACGAAAAGAAGAAAAAGAAGGGATATAGCTGGCGTGCTTTTCTCACTTTCTGCTTATGGTGACTTGGCGTGCTTCTGAGATTTCACAAGTCAAATAAGCCGAAATAAGCCGAAATAAGCAACATGTAAAACTTTGATGGCCTTTTTGGGCGACATGCATTTACAGGGAACGACACGGCTGCAAGTTCTACGAAACAGCCCGGCAAAGCTCGCCAAAAGAAACAACATGTCGCCTCTAAACCCTCTGATTTCGCTCCGCGCGTGTCCTCGCCGTGGAAAGTTGGCGCACACGTCTCCGCTGCTGGCGGTGTGGAAAATGCCATCGTCAGCGCAGCTCGGGTCCGGTACGTCTCGTCATGTATTCTTTTGATGGAATGATTCCTGATGCCACAGCTTGTGAACAGGGCCAACGCGTTCGCCCTATTCGTCAAATCGCAGAGGAAATGGTCTTCTCCCCCTCACACAGACGAGAACGTCGCTTCTTTCAAGTCACGCATGAAGGAGTTCGGATACGACCCGAAACATGTTCTCCCTCATGGAAGCTATCTTATTAATCTCGCCAACCCCGAAGAGTGAGTTCCCTCTATTCGTATTTGTAGAATCGTGGGTTTGCCTATATTCGTAGATCGAAACGGATGAAATCATACGAGTGCTTTCTGGACGATCTTCGACGGTGCGAACGACTCGGGCTGGCGTTCTACAACTTCCAGTGAGTTCCATGCATAACTATTTCTCCTCGCACATCGCATATTATACAATATACTGATCACATGTCTGGAAAGTCCAGGTTCAACCGTCGGGAATGCGACAAAACGAGAATCGATATCGCATATTGCCGGGTGCATAAACAAGGCACACAACTCGATAGCCTCCAATCCTTGGCTTCGCAGTGCTTCGAATTCGTTACCCTGGAGGAACAACTCAGCATCTTCTTGTTTATCTGTGCCGCTGGTTCGTCCAGCGCAGCCATGGCAGAACAACTTAAGCAGCCGAAGGACAGAATAATAAAGTAACCAAACCATGTCCATGCTCTAATACGGAACACTTATGGATTTTTATCTAGGTGTTTCAATAGTGTGCCTTTTCAGAGGGTCCGATATACCCAAAATATGTCAAATTGTCACGCTTCGACGATGCTACTCCTGCTGATAACCCGACTACGCATCCTTTTTTTCAAGGATGCAATCGGCACAGTCGATGCGATTCATATTCCATGGAATGCATCAGAAGGAACTAATGAAAGATGAGCATAGCACAACAATAGGTGTGCCTATTCGCGAAGCTGTCTCGTGTGTTGTCGTTTCAACCTCTTTACCTGTGGTTAGTGGACGGGAAGGACGTATGAATGATAAGGAACTCTATGATAATTTTTGCAAGGCTTATTTTAGCAGCCCTGCTGGAAAGTATCACCTCGCCGACCAGCCTTTCGATGTCTCTGCAGCCAACAGGCATCACTCACGGGAATGGGAATGTTAGTGTTGACGCTAGGTTTCGTACTTTTACAATTAGGCTACTCTCTTTAGCATTTCTTTCACACACGTCGGTCTTTCCTTTTTTATTTCCTCGCTTGGTTCGTCGCATCCCTCAGTCGTTTCACTACGTTCGACTGAGCTCACCGCCTATTAGTTAGCAGGCAAGGTATGTCAGCGATCGCGCTTGGATCGGGTGATCGTCGAAGTAGTAACATGGCCTCTGAAAAGGACGGATGCGCAGACAACGCCAATACATGGTATGCTCGTCTACGAAAGGTTGCCGAGCAGACGATCCATCTTCTCAGCCAACGCTTCTGGAATGGACTGCTGGGTGATAGCCTGGAACGAACCGCATATAGCGCACGTCTCTTGATTTGTCACTTCTTCGGCCGAAGTGAGCACCGCAAGGTCAAGATCCTGGACCCTGAGACTCTTGGCCAGACGCGCTTGTTCCTCCGCCAAAAGCTGTTCCTCCTCTGCTTCCTTTCGCGGCTTATCAGCTTTTACCAAGCGTTTTCGCCTCTGCGCCGGGGTCTCGTTCGGGTCGACCTCGGGTAGTTTTCGCAAGCGTGAACTCTGTCGACGGGGAGCTTTGTCAGACAGTTCGCATTTCACCCTCTAGGTTTTGCTTTGGGCTTTAGGGCAGACTTTGGCTTGGTTAGCACGCCAAGGCTCGCGACGGCATCCTTGGGTTTGAGTTGTTCCAGGAGCGTTCGATTTTTGCCTCACGTTCTTGTTCGCTGCGCAGACAAACGTCAGAGTGAGTATCGTACACAGCTGTGCGCACTCCAGGCACTTACTATGCCGATAGTACCGCAGTTCAGAGTTGTGAAAAAGTTGATATGGATGCGTCGCGTTATGTCACGGTTCGAATCACGCATGTGGTCATGTTATGCAAGTCATCATCTGATGCCATGCCGCCGAGACGTCCAAACGCAGCGTTCGTCGACGAACACGCTCTCTGAGAGTCTAAGAAGGCTAGGTTCTTCATAAGGAGACCAGGAAAACTCGAATCGCCACGCGGGATGACGACCACAAGCTCGTCGCCTTTCTCGTCTTCACAGTTGGTAAGCCACCACCGTCTCGCCCTCACTCTCCTGATCGACCTCACGCGCACCACAGGCGCTTTACAGGCTGCGGCTCGTTGTGAGCTTGTGAAAGGCTTCGTGATCACGTCTCCAAATCTCGTCGCTCAATGTCTCTTAGAGTTTCAAGTCCTGCTCAAACGGTTCTATGCCTACTTTCTCGCCCTATCTCATGCGGACAAACGCGGAGCAGAGGAGGTTCTGGCGTGTACTGCAGGCTGGGCGTGGCACACATAGGATCGCGAGTCAGCCAGCACATGAAAAGTGACCAGGGAAGTTTTTATTGCGTATCGGGGCATCGTACTAGTAGTGTTCGTAAAATATACATCGCCTAGAAAGTGAGCACAATGAAATATGGGCTACACTTCCTTCCCGACATGTTTGGTTGGAGTCGCTTGTCTGCCCTGTGAACATTTGGCGACGTTGTAACCAATTTGAGCACCACCGATGGTCCATCGTTCCACAGCATTCATTTTTGGCGAACAATTGAATGAACTGTCCATGTCAGCATTCGATCGGGATCAAAACTGATCCAGGGAACAATGGCAATCAGTAATCGATTGTGGTCCACACACATATAAGGCCCGTCGTCAGTCCAGGTGTCGGTTCTGCCAACACTTCACCATCACCATGGCCACTTCCCAGAGTCCCTCAGACTGTGACCTTGACCAGCGTGTCATCGATATTTTCCAATATGTCGCCCCACCTGATCCTGTAAATCCAAAATCCTGGGAACCGTGGCGACTGTCCATGCTCCTGGTTGCCATCATTCAAAACTCGAATGGAAAGTTAGACAACAAGTACTCTAACGGAGAGAAAGTAAACAACGCGCTTGTCACCCACGAAGGGTTAAGGGACAGTCTTATCGCTGCTTGGAACAAGAAATCATTCGCAGATATCCGTGACCTCGGTGCGTCTCTGCACCACACTCAGTTCACTAGCGTGGGCTGATCACTCTGCCAGATTTTCTGCAAGCAGAAAAACGACAGTTAGAAAAACGTGGAACAGGGACAGCAAGTACAGCTGATAAAAGTCGGTCTCCATTTCTGCCAAAAACCGCACTCTCACCCAGTCTACCAGATCTACTACAAAGACTGGCACTATCCTTTCAGGCAACATACTACGGTGTTGCCGTCGACGGATTTTATGAGTATTTGACCGAGAATGAGTCGTCCTTCCGGAAACCAGGGGGCAAAATCTACTATGCAAAGTTCTGCTCTATCGTTCAAAGCTCGGGGACCGGAAAGTCTAGGATTTTTACAGAGGTAAGAAACGTGTCTACACATTCCACACGCATCTACAGCGATTGATATGTGATTTAGTTGCACAAGAAGGACGTCGTCGTGATCTACATGAACCTGCGCCCGATGGACGACAAACGTAGTTTCCCCGCACGCGATCTCATCCCATCACAAATCTTGACGCCACATCCGTATCCTACTGACGACATATACGACATCGTCTGCTACGCCTTCTTCAGCGCCCTTTTCGACACCCTCGCAGAACATCTCTCACATACGAAAGAAAGGGATGACATCATGCGTTGGGTTGGCGAGATGTGCGACTTGACACAGCTTCCGAAACACCCGGTCAGAGATGCTTTTTTTGATAAACTCGAGAAGAACTATCAAACGGTATGTGTAAGTTGTTCTGACGCTCGACCTTCGTTTAACGACCTCATACGGCAGATCCATGCTGAGTTGGGTGGCAATCGCTGCGCGCAAGCCAAAGAGACCGGTGGTACCTCTTCCCACTCCAGGACCGTCGCCGTGACCAGAAGTGGAGCGGACATTGGGCAGACAACAGAACAGTTGGAGAAACTCACGATTTCAGGTGATATTCAGTCATCATGAAAAGTGAACAGTGCTGACTAATCTGGGCTGACGCAGGTTCGCCTGGTTCGACTGTCAATTATGCTCATTGTGTCAACTCTGCGCTGCAGAAAGTTTCCGAATGCCTGGACAGAATTTTCCCGGATCCGGCTGACGAGAACAAACCGAAATTGGTGATCGAGTTCGATGAGGCCCATCCGCTCACGGAAGAAAGACACACATATCGCCCGGCCGATGTTTTATGCAGAGTTGTGAACGCCTACTCTCATGCAGTGAAAAAAAAGGCCACGGCCATTTGGGTCGTCTTTGCTTCGACGACGTCCAAAGTCGCTGATTTTTCCCCGCCCAATGCCAAATGTACGTGTTATAGTTTTCCTGCCGTCCAACCTCGTCGCTCATTTTCCCCAGACAACTCTGATCGTGTCTCCGTTCAGGGTCAAAAGCTTTTCGCGCCATACACTCAACTGGGGTGGGATCAGAACGCGTGGCGGATCAATGATACACCCATCGGTGACATCTCCAAGCTTGATTACATTGTGGGATTCGGAAGACCTCTGTATGTTCTTCACTCGTTTGGGACTTTTGATCGACGAGATTGAAATTGTGATATTCAGGTGGCTATCTCTGAAGAACGCGCTGTCAGATCCGGGCGAGGTGTTTGAAACAGCGTCTTACAAATTACTTGGGGCGGAGGATATCTTTGACCCTAATAATGCGAACCAGGTCCTCGCTGTCCTAGCCCAGAGATTTGCCCTCGACGTCTCGTTTGGCCATCCCGATTCTGTTGCACATTTGGAGCAGGGCGTGGCGAGTCATCTACGCATCTGTCTTGCGACTACCCCAGACCGTTCCTGGAGGTTCACAAGCTATCCATCCGAACCACTCTTGTCATGTGTCGCTGCAAAATCGCTACATGAACACCCTGCAAATTTGCAGCGATCTCTCCAGATTTTGCTCAATGTGGTCTGATCTGGCATGATCAACATTGGTCAGCAAGGCGAACTGGCTAGTCGTCTGTTATGGCTACTGGCCAAAGACTTGTACGTCCGCACGAAGGCGAAGGACTTGGGAAACGGGACACTAATGGAGTGGGACGATCACTTGAGGGACTGCGTCATGATTCCTGTCGTGGACTGGCTCGAGTTCGTATTCGGGCCGCAAGTATGGCAGACGGAAGGCGCACGGGCGGCGTTCAAGAACGCGTGCATCAATTTCTCGCACTGGATTGCCATGGATGTGAACATCGGAGGATTACGTAAACGTAAAGAGCCCGAACTGAGGTATGTCCTACTAGCGCTTGCGACATAGTCTCGGATCTGATCATACAATGTGCAGTCTGTATGAATTTACGAAGCGTCATTGGTACCGGATGAGTGCGGTGCAATGCTGTCATCTGCAACCACTGATCGACAAGATGATCCCGATATACTTCAAAGGCGATCTGGAAGGCACTGGAACGGCGAGACATCAACTATCCCAGATTCTGATATCTGACAAGGCGGGCCAATCGCCCACATCCAAGAGCGATCTATCAGGTATCACTCGGACGCACGCATCAATCGGTGGGGGTAGAGACTTGGGAGAGCCTCTTCCTTACATCGCCATCTTGGCTGATTTTGGCCAATCACCCGGGTTCTCTGTCACTTTTCCGCAAAGAGGTGTCGGTGATCGTGTGCTGCGGATTCATGCCAAGGGTATCAATGCCGAGACTTATCCTTTCTTGGCCGAGTATCCTGGGGTCGAGAAACTGCTTGGAGAGCTTGTAGAACTGCAGCAGCTTCCAGGAGTCAACAAGCCTGTCAGACAATACTTGGATGCGCAGGTGAAGTTTGGATCGACGACGACGACTAAGCATATGTTGTGGGAAAGGGGAAAGGAAGCGCCAGAAGTAAGCGGGCGCGCTTGAAGGTTACTTGGCTATGTAGGAATGAGTAGTGTCTGTAATGCACCAGGAAGGAAATGTTACGGCCACATCTGCTGTCAATATGATAGAAGCGAAAAAATATGATCGAGAGTCATCGATCATCGATCATCCGTGAGTTTGCCTTTTAAGTAAGGAACCTCTGATATTTAGGATGACGTATATTCAAAGAGAACGATCTGTGATGCCAGTCCCACGGAACAACCAGGCCTTGCTCGTCGAAAAAGAAGCCTTAAACAGTCTGACTTTGCTCCACGCGCCGAGTCCTCGTCATGGAAAGCGGGCGTACATGGCAGCGCATGGTCAAGTGCGTCTCGCCATGTATCTTTGAGATGGGACAGGCCATATCTTGTGACAGGGTCAACGCATTCGGTTTGATCAACACATCCCAGCCAAGATGGTCTTCTCTCTCTAGTACTCACAACCAGGAACGTTGCGTCTCTCACTTGAAAATTAGACTGAAAACACCTGCTCCCTCATCAACCTCATACAAGGCCGCCTGGCTCCTTCACCAATCTAGCCAACACTGACGAGTGAGTCGTCATAGATTCATACTCAGGAAAGCTATGCGTCCGAGCACAAGTGTCTGTGTTCAATGCAGAGCGAAATAGGAATTTTCTCGATGATCTCCAATGACGTGAACGAGTTGTCACTCTGTGTAACATCCAACAATTTCCGGTGATCCCCTTGTCGTATCTATGCCACCTTGTCGAAGATCTCATGATACTGATCGCAGGAAGGTATGATTGTCCCTTTCAGACACGGACGTACGCGGGAATCAGTCGCGATAACAAACCTCTCGACTTGTGTTGACCCGGATCGGATTCGTAGAAGATTTTCACCAGGTTGGTTATACTAACACATACTGGGCATACATATGATGATATTAACCCACACATTGACCCTCAATATCGGTGCGATCTGATGGCGCGTGTCATTCTGGTGCTAGCGGGGCGAAAAAAGCAAGGGCAGAATTATTGATATCCTTTCGGCGTTGTTCCCTTATACCGACACTGACATATTGCTACTAGGATGTGAAGCATGGCCAGCCGACGTTATGCGTACTCAGGCCATGATGACTGCAGATTTGGTTTCCAACAGAATCTTGTTCGTCCTTGACATTTACCATATCATAGATAATTTAAAAGAGTGTTGAGTGTTGAGCTCAAGGCCCGTTTTTTCACCTCTCCCGCGGGATGCTTAATTAACGGGTGCGATCTCGCAGCTTCGGGACTGTGAAGAAGGGCATTTGCCTCGATCATTCCAGAGAGCGGCACGTTCCGGCTTTCGCATACATCACTTATTTTATCACAATACGATTTCGATTAAAATTCCATCCAGGAGGCCGCTTCAAGCGCTACAATTTCCGAGTATGATACAGAAGGAAAGATAGAGTGGTGTACTAAGGCACGCTTTGCATGCCCCTCACCCCCATTTACTGACGAGCTTTTATTGTTTGGGCCACAACAGTCCGGCTCTTTGGACAATGCTTCTTGCTTGCAGGACTTGACTGAGTGACCGAGGCCGCTCGTCGTAGACAACGTCGCACATGTTCATGACATTCTGGCAGAATGCAGCCAACAGATTCTCGTCGAGGGTTCAAATGCTCTAATGTTCGATACAGGCTTGCTCTATAATCTCCTCGAAGACGATCGGCGGTGTTTGCACTGGCCTCGAGATCCCCTCAAGGCTAATGCTTTACATTGCGCGTGTATGCGACGACCTTTTTCCGCTGAACAAGAAGACGTGGGTGCCCAGGTCGGGCAGGGTCTGTGTGATGCGCTCATGAGGGGTTTGCCGAGCATACGGCAGGATACGCACGTACATATGTTCGTTACTTTCCATCTCCCTTGCCTTTTGTGTGACCGGTCTACGTCCCATGCATCCAGGCAAGCTTTGCTCATCGACTGAGATTCGTTTAAAGTGATGGGTTTCGATTCGTTGGTTATTAGAGGCAATCGAGAAGATGCCCCGTTGGTGCTCTATTAGGGCATGTTGTACACAACGTGAGTGCGTAGCAGGACCGCTTACGTAGTCAATATGTACAGTCGTAGCGTTGAATACTCCCTCATCACTGCGACGGACCAGCAGTCGATATGTAGCGTAAATAATCCTACCTTGATGTGTGTGAGTCGCATACTAATAAACACGCAAATCTCCTGGGCAGCGGTAGAGCTCAGACTGTTGGGGGGCTTCAATGGGTTTACTCACAGTAAGCGTCACTCGTCATGCCCCACTATTCGTCTATCTCCAGAAAAGCATTTGAAAACGCATGTCCTGTGCGAGGTAGGCCATGCAGAAAATTTTGTACAGAATCGTAAACAAGAGGATAGCCTCTGTGGGTATATGCGTGAAGGTAAGTGGCGATGGCAACGACTGACTGGAATACGGTGAGATGCGTATACGAGGTGTACTCTTCGAAGCGTCTTAGCTTCGTCTTCTCAGTGATGCTTCAAGTTGCCGACCAGACCGAGAAACAAAAACCCACATCCCTAGCTCATGGAGTGTTGACCGGGCCGACACAGGACCAAACCTGGGGCAAGTGGCGAGCCTCGTACACCCTCGTGGATGAAGACAAGGTCGAGAGGAAACAACAAGAACACGGGGTAAGGGTGAACGTGGTGAGTTTCAAGTCAGAGGCCTGTCTGGAGAAGAGAAGTAGTGGGAGAGGTTGAGGTCGGTGCTCGACCAATGGTCCCAGTCAGCGAGATTTTGATCTGGACGAGGTGGATGCGGAGAAGTAGCCAGGCGGTGATAGAAGCGCTAGCCAGATCACTAACTTCATATTGTCAGTGCCGGTAAGTAGGAGTTGAAGGCTCCTTCCAAAGAGTCGGTTCAAATGTCTCTGACCAGTCGGGTGAGTCGTGGGTGTAGACCAAAATTAAAAATTTCGACTTTTAAGAAAAACCGTTGGCGTTTGCGGCCATCGACTTATCCTCATCACGTGTCAATTACCAAGTCGGATCGCGACCGCATTGCAAGCGCATGTTCTGGTCTCGTTCGTCTCCGACCTCATCCCCTCCCTCCTAATTTTGTAGACTACCATGAATACTACCAATATCACTCAAGCCGTAAGCGCAAATACGTGCGTACACATTCACTGCAATATGGCTAGAAGCTAATCGGGTTCTAGGGCGAAAGCGATTACTATCAAGGGTGGGTTATGTTGCTACCCTTTGTATACATGCAGCCGACCTTCTCTTACTTCAGACATCGTACTTCTTCGCAGTGAAGGGCGTCACAGCACCTTTGCGAAGAAATACCAGGTCATTTTTTCCGTAGGCGATGTGTCGCGATCGACAAAGAGAGCAAAAGAAGGTCCTGATCGCACTTCTTGGGATGACGAGTTGTCGTTGTGTGTGCATTACTTTTGTCGTTCGCCCTTGGGCTGAGTGCCTGCAGTGATGGGGATGATAGCACCGTTCTCCTTGTCAAGGTTTACCACAGGCGGCGTCTCAGAACGGACCCGATGATTGGGGCATTTGCGGATACTATCGGAGGGGTGTTGGGCAAGCTGAAGGATGATGGTACGAGGATCATCTCTTTGTGCGAGATGTTCCACTGACGCAATCACTCGTATTAAAGTATTCGAGCAGCCTCTTCTGAAGGATACTCCTAGCGGCTCCAGCCTCTCTGGCCTCACTATCAGATTTGCGCTAGTCGCCAGTTCAAACACAAGAGTTGATGCCGACGAACGTCAAGCTGTGGATGCCAATGTTCGAGCAACCCAGGGTGCGGATGAGCTTGGCTCGACCCCCGCATTGGTTGGCTACCTGAGCTCCGCGGTGGACAACGGATCTGCCTTGACCACACTGTTAAGCACGCTGAAGCAATTCAACAATATTGCTGCCGCCATAGCTGAGGTACTTGGTATCCGATATCTTGATTGGTACATGGTTTGACTGCCACACAGATTCATCCGTATGCTTCGCTTGCTTGGTCCGTCATATCTGCTGCGCATGGGGTCCGTGTCTCTCCTTTTCTTTCTGTTACACGACGGCTCATCGGAGTGCATGAATCATGCAGGTGCTACTGAAACAACACGATCGGGACGAACGAGTCATTCGCCTCGCGGGCACCATGAGCGGCGCTTTCACCTTTATTAACGACGCTGAACCCTTGAAAGCGATCAAAGCGAACATTAAGACGGTCACATTGTTAATACAGCAGGTGACAGAATGTGGGTACTTCATTGCCGAGTACACGAAACAGAAGAACTTTTGTGAGTCGTTGTCGTAAGGTCACTTCCCGTACTGATTGTTGTACATATGTAGGGATCCGGTCGGCAAAATACACGTTCGTAGAT
>JBBPTK010000903.1:0-10679 GCA_038094135.1 Spongiforma cf. squarepantsii
ATGGGCACTTCTGTGAGTCCACAGTACTACACCAGATCTTACCATCATCTTGAGTATCAGAGCCTGCTGTAGCAATTGAGTCAGAGGACATTCTGGAGGCTAATCGACTGTAATCGATAGTCCAAGCCACAACTCAGGCGTGAGGATTCTGGGCAGAGATAGTTCTTTGTCGGCCAGTTCCGACGTGAGGAAAAACTGTGACATGAAAAACCCTGGTTTTTCCATCGGGACTTGTTGGCTGTTCGGGCCCTTAGTAAGACTTCTTGTAATAAAACTTGAGGATTTGGAGTGCTTCCATCAAGAGTGGTTTAATCTGATTGGGTTTCTTGGTGTTGGTCTCTGCGCTCGATGAAAAAATGTGTTTGCACAGGACAGCGCTGCCTTGGACCACAAGGTAGTCTGGCCATTCGCTAGAGCGTCGGGAAAAGTCTGTCCTTCCCCTGTATGATCGATGAGTTGATATCAAGTGTGTGTCCTCAAACTTAAGTTGAGATCTCACCTCCCAAAACTTCAATGCGTCCGTTTTCTTTTCTATGTTCAGTCCATCATAGCAACTCAATTCTTGTTCGACTGAACATAAATGTGCTTCTTCACCGTCCAAAGACTCATCTTCGCTATTGATGGCATAACCAAGGCAACATCCAAGTGTCTGCTTTCGTGGAGAGACAAGGGAGAGGTAGCGTGTTGCAGACAACCTGGGTTTCTTGAAGTGGCGATCATGGTATTGGATCATCTGTAGGCAGTTCATTCAGCTCCAATCACTGCTCTTATGATAGACTCACCGTGTCGAGAACAACATTCCTCACGTTGTCAAAATCTGACGGATCCCAGTTCTCTTTGATCCACAACAGTCAGCGGTTTGGATTGAGAACTAGAAAAGAGTATCAGTTAGACAATTTGAACATGAAACACACATACCCATTGCGATTATGTATGCCTTCGTGTCACCCATATGATGATAGTATTTCTCAACCCATTCTAGACCCACCTTCAAGACAAAAGGACGGAGCTGAGGGTCACAAGTTTTATCATCGCAAAGCCTGGTCCAGGTGTTGTAAAACTTTTCAAACGTGATGAGATACTTGCACAGAGTAGGGAGTCGCTCATGTGATAGCGCACAAATGGCCTGATGTGGGATCTATGGGTGATCAGGTCATTGTACAGTACATCAGCAAAATACAAAAATAGGCTCAGGGGCACACAGAAACACAAAGAAAACTGTCAATATCCAACACTGCACAGCACTCCCAAGCAACATAGGCAACCAGCAAACCATGGGATGGTATGATCACTTCAGTAAACACCTCACAGGAGTCACAGCACCATATCTAAATAGCTATCTAGTTATACAGAATTATAATCATACATACTAGTTGAGCAGTCATGGTTCATCCACTTACTCATGTCTTGCTAGGCACACCAGGCACCAGGCACCATGAACACGTAGTGTCAACATTGACCATTGATCCAGACTCAGGAATCACATCAGATTTTGCAAGCAGATATGAAACTCTAGTCACAGATAGTGTTTTAAAGTCCGGTCCGGTCCGGTTTTTTACCCTATTTGGCAGGCAACCGGACCACAACCGGTTTTGGTAATTTCCTAATTAAGGCAACTGAAAATTGGACTTGTAAAGACTGGTTGCAACCGGTCTTTTGAAAGATCGGTCTATAGCCGGTCCGCAACCGGTTTTCGTGCTAAGCGGTGGCTGTACCGACTTTAGCCGAGACTCTTGGCTTCCAGATTAATCAAGAATTAAGTAAAGCCATCCAGAAACGGCCGAGATATGGCCATTTTCGTCTTGTATGTCATAAATTCATAGATTAGTCTCTACAAAATGCAAATAAATACCTAAAATTCCACCAAAATTATGGGAACTAGGTCTGGTCATGTACTACACAGCCCAAGGCAACCGGTTGCCAAAAAGACCGGTTGCAACTGGTTGGCAACTGCAGTTGCGAATTTTCAAAACAAGGCAACCTGCAACTGCAGTCCTATCACAACCAGTTGTGGTCCAGTCCGGTTGCCAGTTGCGCAACCAGTTCGCAACTGGACTTTAAAACACTAGTCCTAACTCCAATGCGTTTACATGGGAATGCTTGTTCGTGCTTGCTGGTGATTCACTGTCAACAGAGGGTGAGGAATTACCATGCATGGAGGGAAATGGAAGGATAGAAACAAATACGGATGGGAGGGCTGCAATGACATTGTGTCCTTTATATATACAACGAAGTCACAGACATTGCATAACTGTTACTGGTCTGCACAACAATTCAGCTGTGGTGGTTAGCAAAACTTGTTTGCAGCCTGGGTGGCATTCGCTTCGATAACTTCATTCCAATAGCAAAAATTGGAGGACACTTACGCAGTCAGTAAAACTAAGTTGCCGATATAGCTTGTCCCCATATGGGAGGTGGGCTTGGGACCTCCCAGCTGTAATTGGAGGAGGCAAGTGGTAATACTAACGGCGCACATTGTTTTGCAAATTGGAGATGATGTTTTGGTAACTCGGATAGTCCATCGACCCTGGTCCATTATAGATCACATTGGCATGAAAGATGCTGAGGACCCTAGCATAGCAAAATGGATGCACGGAGCCAGGCGCACCGGAAAGAAGTATAATGTCCCTATGATTTGTGCCCGAGTTAATGCAATCTTGTGCTCTGCGGACATCATATGCAGTGTAGTTGATTCGCATCAAATGATGCCGGTAGATTCAATCGTTTTTGAAAAGAACTTGGCTATGCAAAATGGTCCCTGAATTAACACCTGAAGCGTCCACATCTGGAGGTCCGGAGCAGGTCTTCGAGCTTGTGGTAGGTGCATGCATTTCCCTGATTCGTGGAAGAAGGTGCCTCTTCAACTTTAATGTAAAATCCTACAATCAACTTTGACAATAGTCACAATATGGATATGGTTGACAGGAAACCAACCTTTGCTGCTGGGTTCTCCGAATGCAGTTGGGCAAACATTCTCAAGTCCTCTGGGAAATTGTGAGACTTCCCAATCACGTGATGTTCTTCAGGCACTTGAGGCAGGTCTTCACATGGGAGTTTGGATGAGGACAGACGAGCACGGATTTGGCGGATCCGTGATTGACGACGTTCAATACGAGTAAGTTGTTGGATATATGCTTTTCGGCTTGTTTGTGTGAATCTGGACTTGTCGATGCGATGCTCAAGCTCACCCTATAAAAATTGACACTGAATAACAACTAAGGCTGATTCAGGAAACAACCGACCGTCTGCATTGAGTATGAATCCATGGTACCATATCACCTGATCGTCTCTGCGTAATCTCCAAGTGAATGAACCTTGTAGGTCTGGAGGTTTAACGATTTTTCACAGCATGTCACACTGTATGCGGGTCGTACGTTCTCTTTCGACAGTCGGCTGTTCTTTGTTTGGGCCTGGCATCGATAACATCCTTCTGCCTCTTGCTTAAGTTCCTTTGTAGAAAAAGAGGAACAGGTATTTGACTGAAAGTAACGAAGCTCCGCCCCGAGGATGGCCGTCACATTTTCCATGACTTGAAGTGTTTCCTCTGTGTGGATCCAAAGCTTCGTGAAACCATGCCAGGTGCAGAGATAGAAAAGAAGTTTGAGGATACTGGAGTTGTGCAGCTCAGGCAAAAGCCTGTTGAAAACAGGGATGGCACACTTTCGAATGCGGGTGAGCTGAAGCATCAAGGGAGGAAACTAGATGAACCTGGAGCAGATCTTCAAAGTCCCTTGCTGCCATTTTCCGCATCTCAGAGGAATTACGAGAAAAGTGCTGAATGGTATCACGGCCAAAGCTAGGTACTTGATGGTACCTGTATTGAATGACAACTGGGTGACATGACAATCGCTAAACGCAAGTGAGCTTACTGTCGATCAAGCTCACCCAGGACATTTCCTTTTAGGCCATCGAGAATTCGAAGAAGATGAGTGAAAATTGCCTTCCAAACTCCTAGTTTGAATTCATGCAGTAGATCGACAACGAGTGTGCGAAAAAGGTCAAACTTGGGACTTGTCGTACGAACTTGAAGTTTTTCAATGAATGCATTCTACAATAGTACAATGGTGTGAGATCTTGAATAAATTATTACTCGGAGTCAAGCGAGAAATCCACTTACTGATGTCAGGACCAGTGACTCGCCCTTGAGGAGGGCCTCAATGTGGGTACTGTCAACCGCGTAATTCTGGTCATAGATTAGTTTTCGTGCAGCCACAATATCTTCCTGTCTTTTTGGAGTGTTGATTCGAATGAGAGACCTCCGTTGAAGAATGTCACTCTTCGTCCCTAATTCTTTCGCCTGAGATAGTGGGACCAGGCAGTGAGAACATGGACATCTTCCTAGATCGCGAATGGACGCAATCAGGATCCTGTTAACACAAAATGATGAGCAAGGTTTATTGACGTTATCTTTCAGTTAGTACTTCTCTGGATAGTCAGCTGAATAAGTAAAAATTCAAGGATAGAACCGCCGGGTAACCCCATCACAGCACTCGATCACTATCCCATGCTTGTATGCATGTAAAAAATCCTTGTCGAGTAATACTTTCCATTGTTCATGGAAAGTTTCTCTGTGGCAATGTGTAAAAAACGAAGGACTCGGTGCTTTGTCTCCCCAGAACTGAGATGCAAAGTCTTTAAAATCATTGGAAAGCTTCAAAAAGAATACTTCAAGATTAACTTGTATTTACTGATGGAAGTGAGTGCTCACCGTTTGAAAGTATGCAACATAGCAGCAGAGCTTACAGGAGGGTTGGCATCGTTGGTACTTTGACTTGTTCCCAAAATAGAGATACAGCGGCCAAAGTTTTGCATGTCCGAAGGACGTAAGGTGCGTGGAATCAGACCAAAGCATTATACCAGCAATAACACAGGGATAGTCACACCCAGGTTCAGGAGGCGATGCTTGCAGGTGTTGGTGTGCTTCAATGAATGCATCGGAAGTATAAAGCTCTCTGTAGACTCGCATGTCATGTTCTTTGTGTGGTGGATGCCAACGAAGCTCATAAGGCTCGTAGTGGAATTGAGATGAATATGAGGGATCAGCAATCCTTTCACAAATGGTCGATATCAATGAATGATGGTAAAAGTTGTCAATATGGTATGTTTGGGGCCCAGGTTCCTCACAGCGACTGTGGAAAGGCACAGAAATTGGTACTACTGTGCGCCTCCATCCATTGTCTTCGTCCAACCAGTTACCCGCATCCGAATCTGCTTGGTTGTCAAACTGGTTTTGGCCCAATGCCTTGTCCACTAGTGTTTTAAAGTCCGGTCCGGTCCGGTTTTTTACCCTATTTGGCAGGCAACAAGACCACAACCGGTTTTGGTAATTTCCTAATTAAGGCAACTGACAATTGGACTTGTAAAGACTGGTTGCAACCGGTCTTTTGAAAGATCGGTCTATAGCCGGTCCGCAACCGGTTTTTGTGTTAAGCGGCAGCTGTACCGAATTTAGCCGAGACTCCTGGCTTCCAGATTAATCATGAATTAAGTAAATCCGTCCAGAAACGGCCGAGATATGGCCATTTTCGTCTTGTATGTCATAAATTCATAGATCAGTCTCTATAAAATGCACATAAATACCTAAAATTCCACTAAAATTATGGGAACTAGGTCCGGTCATGTACTACACAGCCCAAGGCAACCGGTTGCCCAAAAGACCGGTTGCAACCAGTTGGCAACTGCAGTTGCGAATTTTCAAAACAAGGCAACCTGCAACTGCAGTCCTATCGCAACCAGTTGCGGTCCAGTCCAGTTGCCAGTTGTGCAACCAGTTCACAACTGGACTTTAAAACACTACTCCTAGTGGACTTGCACAGAGCCTGTGCAAGGACAGCAGCTCATTCCAGGACTTCCTCGCTGAATATTTTACATTCCTCACATTCTTCCTGGGTCATTGGACCGGGCTTCATTCCCCAGTTGTCTCGCTCACACTCATGCATGATATCTTCCACACCAGAGGCCTGATCTGCATCATCCTCGTCTTCAATCTGCTGCAGCTCAACTATCACATCTTCATCATCAACATCATCAGAGACATGTTCAACCACCTTCCATTTGCCTTTCGCAATGTAACACCAACGAATGGAATTTTTCGACAGCTGATATTCTGGCTCATCTGGATCACCCAATCAGATAGGACTGCTGTCAGGTAAAGGGGAGGAAGGTGGCAGGGGTGAATGCTGGACATGATAACATCAGTATTTACTGAGCCAGAAAACAAAAATACATACTGGCTTTTCCATTGTGGTATGGAGTACACACAGAGCCTCAGCTTTGTCCACATCAGGAGACCTGAATCAGTTGGAGTCCTCAAGGATATCATTTTGTCCATCAAGTGGGAGCTGAGTGGGTGGACTGTTGGGCATCTCAATCGAATCATGGCCAGGTGAACTGTCGGGTATCTGAACCTTCTGATTAGGGAATGGGGGGGTTGCAGTGTTCTTTCTGGCTGAGGGAGATGCATCCAATCATCACATGCAACCTTCCTTATTTTGCAAAAAGTCTTCCCTCAGGATCTGGATGGCAATTCTTCAGTGATAGCTACAATTAGTATCAGCATAATATCTCAGAAGCAGATGAATAGAAATTACCGTCAGTATCAGCTTCCTTCATCATTGATTTGCTTCTTGCCTGAACCTTCACAGCTGGTATTGCATCAGTGGCTGCTTGCCTGCGTGCAGCTCGCCTAGTAAGGAGAGGCATGGGATTGAGAACTAATGGACAGAGAGGATTACAGCACTGTAATCTAGAGAAGGTCCCATGAAGTGCTTCAGGGACAAAAACGACATGAGTCATTTTACTCAATCCACATGCATGGAGTGGTTGACAAGACCAGAAAAGTGGAAACAGCAGTAGCAACTAAGTAATTCTAGGTCAGTGAACCAAAATGTAGAAAAAATGTCTTACCAAGAGAAGACAATAGAGTTCTTGGACAAGAGAGGTAGAGACAATGGCAGTGACTAGATAAATATAAATCTGCAAGCTGATATGAAGAAAAGGATGCTTACAATGAGCAGACAGTGGAGTCCTTGCAGTACCATATGGTCATGCATGTGAAGAGTAATTGAGTAGAGTTCTTAGACAAGAGACGTAGAAACTACGACAGTTACTAGACAAGCCTAAATTTGTAAGCTGAATTGAAGAAAAGAATGCTTATGACGAGTAGATGGCAGAGTCCTTGTGGTACCTTGGCCCACAGGGCATGCATGTGAAGAGTAATTGAGTAGAGTTCTTAGACAAGCGACATAGAGACTACAACAACTAG
Organism: Spongiforma cf. squarepantsii; assembly: GCA_038094135.1. Taxonomy (NCBI): domain Eukaryota; kingdom Fungi; phylum Basidiomycota; class Agaricomycetes; order Boletales; family Boletaceae; genus Spongiforma; species Spongiforma cf. squarepantsii. The sequence continues at coordinate 7,265 of JBBPTK010000903.1, forward strand.
ACAAATCTAAGTCTGTAATCTGAATTGAAGAAAGGGTTGCTTACAACAAGTAGATGGTAGAGTCCTTGTGGTACTGTGGCCCACAGGACACGCATGTGAAGAGTAATTGAGTAGAGTTCTTAGACAAATCTAAGTCCATAAGCTGAAGTGAAGAAAAGGATGCTTATGACATGCAGATGGCAGAGTCCTTGTGGTACCATGTGGGCACACATGTGTTGAAGAGTAGCTGACTATTCAACTCTAAGTCAATAGGTAGAAACATTGGAGAATTTCAAAGATACTCACGGCAGAACAGCATACCCAGTATAGCACAGCATTTGTACAAACTTGCTTGCAGGCAGGGAAATGTATGGAACTCATGCAGGTATGACATGCACGGTTGGAAGTTGCTGATTTGTAGGTCAAAAAGTAGAGGGCAATGTCACTAAACAAACATTCAACCAGTAATTCAGTGAGGTAAAGAATGTGATGGACAGCAAATCTCACCACTGGAGGGCAAAGCATGGTGTAAAGTGCTGTTGCTAACCATTGTCAGACATGATACGGGGGAGGCAGGTCAAGTTACTCACCATGGACGCAAAAATGTTGCACTGTGTGTTGACAACAGCCCAAGATTGATGAACAATGAAACAGCGCTGTCTCAACAGAAGTGGCAGTGTAAAGGAACATGGAATGTATATCCTCTAGCGCAGTCCTTTAGACTGGTACACCAAATGTAATAGTGGTATGAAATACCAACTAGTACCAGAATAGGAGGGGAAAGGGTAATAACCCTTAGTAGAGGAAACTCTACTTACTTGGTTTCTTTAGGAACAGAAAAGGGTTTAGAAGGACTAGGTCCTGTAGTGTGTTGAGAGTTGTGAGAGAGAAGGAACAACTGAAGTCATTATTGTTGGAGGGGAAACCCTCCAGTATATATACTCTACAGTGTGTTTGTACTTATTTACTGTATAGCATACATAAAGGGTAAATTTGAAATAGGGTTGAGGGTTATCTTACCCTTGACCCTGGGTTGAAGATAAGAGTATTAATAGTATCCAATAGGATAAATAGCTCTTATCGGATGAGTCAGAGAATATGAAATATGACTCATCCTTATCTATGATGTCATGATGATATCATATAGAATGTTCTAGATGATTATGTAAGTATGGATATGAATAGCATAGAATATTCCAGATGAAAGTTAAGAAGGTGAAACCTTAGAATATTCTTAGAATCTTGATTAGATAATCAGATTCTCAACACAGTGAAGCACTTCACTGCTCAGTGACGATCGGCTCAGTAGACTCGTGTCTGGCTGAAGGCAATCCTGGTAACCTCAATCCCAATGCACATTGGGTTGAATGATGGGTGGAGGAGGTAAGTAGCAGAAAAGTAAAATGAACTTGCATCCAACTTTGGATGGGATCACATGCATTACATGCCAACAGTTGAAACTCCGATGATGTGAAACAAGGCAAACATTGCCAATTTGAGGTGGATTCTACAATTCAGTGCCCACTAGTGTTACTAATCTGGGCTAATCTGGATTGTCCAAGTGCTTCCCATTTGAAATTACTAACTAGGACAGCATACAACAGTCAGAAATCAATCTCCGACCAGCAAGACGTGATGATTTGGCATGACTACAGTATAGTGTTTTTATCTTCTTCATTTCAGCTTCAATCCAATGAGCTCGTTCAAGCTGGAAAACCTTTATAAATATTAGATACGATGTAGATGTTGGGTTGATGAAAAATGTATGTATAATTATGTAGTGCTGGACTGTCATGACTGCCGAAGTTGTTGTAGGGTATGGTAATAATGCCACATGTATGCATACATAGTGATTTAAAGTCCGGTCTGATCCAGTCTTTTTCCTTTTTTTGGAAAGACCAGACCATGACCAGTCCTGACAAGGACTGGTTGCACTCGGTTGCCAGTGCAGCTGTGACTGGTTGCAACCAGTTGCCCAATGGACCAGTTGCAACCACCATTACTAGCACATGATAGACTATTGATTAGTGAGTACGTATTTTACAACGTGCATACCGTGCTTCAACCATGTAAAAATGTGGATCCTGGCCCAAATTTTCCCTCAACCATCCTTCCATTCCCTCCTGCATGATGTCTGACTTACGTCGAAAATCCAGTCGAGATCGGCAACCTACAGAGAAAGTCAAAGTATCAGATTGTACCTCGCCACGATCAAGAAAGTTGGTGAAGTCGCAAAGCTCACAGCAGGGCAAAGGCAAGCACAAGCGCCGTGACCTGTCAATTGAGCAATTTGTGGAGCCTGACAGGTCCGATGACGAGTCAGAAGTGACAGTAGAGAAAAGGAAGTTGGGCTCACCTTCACAAAAACGCAACTGTCGAGCAGCCTCCGCTGCCTCTTCCCACCATTCCTTGGCTGGATCCAGTTGCTCCCTCGTCTCTCGTCGCTCCTCCATTGTCTCTTGCTGCCCCTCAATCAGGTCTCGTCGTTCTTCGGCCAGTTCATTCGCTTCTGTTCCTGAAACGCTGGCCACTTCACATCATTCGGGAGCATCTGAGATTGATGAGGTTGAGGTTTTCAAGAGCGATGACAAGGAGGAGATCATTGAGTTGGCATCCAGGGCATCAAGTGTTCAGGCCTCTGCACAAGATGATGGCAGAGCAGAACAGGTGAGGTCAAGGGTGACACTTTCGGGAGGGCTAAGAAACTAATATCAGTGTGACACAGGACTCGTCCGAAGAGGACAGCGCACTACTACCAACGAAGAAGGAGCATGCTCATGACTTGCTCACGATTTTTTCTGATATCTGCCAGGTGAAGTTCTGCCACACAAATGGTAGAGTCGAAATCCTGAAGGGGCGATGGTGCAACATGTGCAAGTGAGTAATAGATTATGAGACTTTGATTGAGTACTTACCACATTTGAAGGGAGGATGCAAAGTACATCACGAAGTACGGGAAGCGCAAAGCATTCCACATTGGCTCCAATTCGTCCTGCCACCAGCATATCTGTGGACATTACACCCTGTATAAAGAACATTGTGCGACGCAAAAATTAAAGGAAAATCACCATGCAATCCCACGAGACATCTTGAGGGCACGAGACCAAGTGATGAAGCATGGCCAGTGAACACTAGATGGGGTGTTCCAAAGGGCATCCAAGTCCAGGGAGTTCTCGAGAGACGACGTACTAAAGACCATAGCAGAATTTATTGTATGCGATGATCATGTGAGTGTGGTAGTTTAGCGTTACTAGTGTTTTAAAGTCCAGTTGTGAACTGGTTGCACAACTGGCAACCGGACTGGACCGCAACTGGTTGCGATAGGACTGCAGTTGCAGGTTGCCTTGTTTTGAAAATTTGCAACTGCAGTTGCCAACTGGTTGCAACCGGTCTTTTTGGCAACCGGTTGCCTTGGGCTGTGTAGTACATGACCGGA
>JBBPTK010000904.1:0-10672 GCA_038094135.1 Spongiforma cf. squarepantsii
TTTCGCAGTTGCCATGCCACGGCAACCTGTATACCTCTACACCGTGCGTATCGGGGGGTGCATTTTTCTATCGTCAACTGGAACGTTAGCAACATTTTTAAAGGTCCAACTCGGTTGAACTCAGGATAGCGCCAACGACGTCATCAGTGACCTTTTCTTACCCGTTTCTGGTAAGATCCTCGGGCGGTCGAGGTGGAGAGACCTGAGCAATAAGTTACTTTCTCCCACCGTGTCGTTATTTGACAATAACAATCACTGATCCCCTTAATTCCGTGAATAATTCTTGACGAGATTACAGATGCGACAAATATCTAACGTCAGGAGTGCGCCCGTAGCGATGATGCCAAAGAGGACATGTCCCCTATAGCTAGAACGCTTTATTTCGTTTTCGGATTCCGAGCATCTCCTTGATCCAATGGTGGGATTCCATGTCATGGTGCTCATGATCGATGCTTTCGCTCCACGCTTCGAAAAATTCTATGGTTCTTGATCAAGCTGGATCAGTTTCGATTTCGAAACGATGATGCTGATCGGGGCAGGTTATATCCGGAATCCAAGTTAGATTCTTCCCCTCTACGGACGAAAAGCAACAGACAAGAAAGGATGGTATGAGTCCAAGCAGCCCACCATCACAAGAATGCCTTCTTCGGAATTGGGTGCGCGACCCATCAGCCTAGAGGCAGTAAGCTGGCATCCGCAGCAACGCCCTTCCTCCGAAATATCTTCTGCATCATCTCCCGATCTAGCAATCGGCGTTCTTGGCGTGGCCACCAGACCTATACACGCATCAGATCTCAGAGACCAACAAACGAAGGAACAAGGAATACCTACCCGTTCTCGCCGCCACACGATTCGTCTTGGCCGTCAGTTCTACGATGACGCTGTTATCCCTCACGTCACGATCTTGGTGCCAAACTGGTTGGTGAGGACGGAAATGGACTGGAGGAATTGGTGTTTGCGTCGAAGCGCTTCTGTGAGACTGCCAAGGGAAGCGGTGTGCTGGGTTCCGTGAGAGTAGATGGTGCTAGCAAGCTGTGGGTGTGTATTTCGTTCGAATTGTGTAGCTAGGACAACCTCACGCTCAGTTTTGGAGGCACTTGAAGAGGAAGAGGGGAATGATGGGGTTCATGTCGACGAGGTTGTGTGAAGGACCGCCGACGAACATGTCTTCGAGATATTCAGGACCGAAAATGGAAACCTTGTCGAGGAGCAGCTCGCGCGAGATGACGCGGGTATCTGTATAACCGAGTATGGCCCACACAGGAACCTGTTTGTGTGATGTAAAAAAAAGCACGCGTCGGGTCAGAGGATACTTACGAGATCTTCGAATTGACGGCGAGCATATTCAACGACTCCGCCTTGACCGCTGATGACGATGGATATACAACTGAGGTCGCGTATCCCGGTACGGCAGATGACGGAAGGGTCGACGTTGAATCCACGCCCGGCCAGGATGCTGGACACCCGGGATAGGACGCCCGGTTCTTTTTGCACGAGACAGTTGAGGCCCGGGTGTGCCTGTACGGCTGGTCAGAGAGCGGGTCTGTATGAAGATGCACTCGCTTACTTTTTGTATGGTCAGTGCAAGTTCGGAAGAGTGCTGCACAGGACGTTGGTCACTGCCTCTTCCGCGCTGCTTGACTGAGGAATGTCCGACACTGGGAGCGGTGGTGAACACGTTCTGTGCGGTGGAGTCGTCGATAGGTCGAGGCGGTTTGGTTGGGAAGAAAAAGAGTGCCAAGTCTCGATCGACCCCGACAAACAGCGAAAGAGCATCATTCAAGAAAGCAATTAAAAACTAACTCTCTGAACAGAGACGACGTTTGGGTACTGAAGTACTGAAGTTCGCACGCGTCTTACCAGTAACTTGAATTCCTGCTTCATCTTAGAAATGGTTCTTGTTCTATTCACAATTCGCTGAAGACCCTAGCTAAGCTGTGCTTTCAAGAGCCTCCCCCCAAGATCACGCGAGTGAGTCGTACACGTATGCAGATCCGTGACTACGCTGTCTTGTGTGAATTGTCAATTTCAACTTTTCCACTGACAGCTTTTTCCGGTATTGAGCGTTACCCAATCATGTTTCTGTTACGCCAAGGAACGGCGACGGCCGCGGGGTAGACGCTTGAAACAGATGTGGGACAGGCCGAAGCTGGTCATTTCCGTGGCGTGCAGCAAATCGGGTACGTGTTTCCCATGATGTTATACCGGTAGTAGAAGGCGTTCCGATAGCCTTCTTTTCTTTGAATCTGCTACGGTTTTGTTCGCAAAATGCCGCCTTGAGGATGGCGCCGCATATAGCAGTTTGTCAAGCTTCTTGAACAGGCTGAAGCACTTCGCACGTTGTCAAAGACCTCAATTCTCGGAGGTATCATTACTGTGGATCGAAGTGATGGTAAGTGGACCTCATGCATTCGTTTCTTTCATGTGCTCATCGAGTTATCAGTCATCGCTGTTGTAACACTCTCAAAACTTGACGGAAGCTGCGGTTTTTTACATTTCTTCTGTAGTCGCCATGCAACTCAACTGCGGCAACATGCACCACGGTGTCATTTATTCAGACACTGTCCGACAGCTATTTTCGTTAATGAACTATTCAGAAATTATACACCTACCCATTCGCATCTACTATGTTTCAATGTTCATCGACATCTCCAGACAGAAAGGTACTAAGATTTTGGCTCAAGTACCTAACTATACGTCGAGCAGCACAGACTGAAGTATGGGTCGATATAGTTCATTGCTGTCTCAACTTCCCATTACCCTTTTCTCATCCTCTTGTCGACGAGCCCCCAATCCGTGATAGTGCATTTGACAAGGAACAAGGCCCTCTCTTGTCCGTGCTAGTCACCGACCTAGCGCACGTAATAGTAACAACAATAGCATGCTCTGGAATGACCAAGTGCACGTCGAAAGTGGTCTGTGCGGTCACGGTCCACCATCAATATCGTGATCCTGCGGACGATCTCAAATTCAGGTGTCAGGGAAGTTCGCATGTGATACAGCTCGAGTTACCGAGCAGCTGGCATGAGTGTCCTCAGTGCAACAGACCCCAACGATCAAGTGCTGGTCGTCACCGCCTTTCTCTTGTATTATTACTGACGCACGCTCTTGCGAGGCAGTGAGGCACATTATCTGTACCTGGAGGGTCCGGTAACCGGACTTATCCACCATCAAAGGGAGACTCATTGATTCACTCACGTTTCGGAGACTTGATGATCTCTTCTGGAGTACATCGGGCGTTCATGTTTGAACAGCGTTAGTAGCGTTACCACAGCCGAGGATCTCTTCTCTTAGATGTATCTCCGGTTGCCTTCCAGCTCATCTGAAAAATCATGTGGCAGGAAGTAGCCATGGGGCAGTGGAATCAACCTCTCTTCTTTTCAATACCGTGGTCACTCTGTTCATGAGACGGGTTTACGCCGTCAAATTCTTGGGTTCAGTAGGAAGATGTAGGAGTGATGTCCCTGAAACGTGTATCAGTACGCCACCTCCACGCTTGAAGCGGAGGCGGAGGTCAGGAGTGGATCCAGGGGGCTGGAGAGGAAGGTTGGAGACTCGCCCAAGATAAATCAAATTGGCAGAGGGGCAGCCCTCTGACCAGAGAACTTGTTTGAAAAATGGTAGACAGCCTCTAGTATGATCCATAAATAGTGAGACTGGCGGAGTGCGCTGAGGAGACTCGGCGAGGAACTGTTAGATCTTGGCATTGCCACATACGGCATACAACTCCCTCAGGGAGCCTGACGGTAACTGTTTCACGATAAATCGTCCTATCATTGTGGTAAAGACACAGCCTTTGAATCCATTCAATTCCCCTGGATCCTGGATGTCCTCCGTATGCTTGTGATTCTCAATGCCACCCGGTATCAGCAAAACAACTTATCTGCATAGAGCTGTACAGTCTCATACAGTTCCCACAGACCCGACCCTCACCGACCCCACAGACCCCGGTGCAGTTTGCCGATGGGCTTATGGCATACTAAGTGCTAAATGCTCGACTCGCCAGACCTATTATAACCACATTGTCTCTGCATCTGTATGGCAGAGGATCCTCCCACCACACATACCCCCCTTCCTGTGATTGTCATCCATAACTCTATATATTCAAACCCATGTCTGCTCTACAGTTGACATCAACCAACCCTCAGCTACATAATTATTTTCCTGGTAGGATTTATCCTCAGTGTTTAAAGATTAATAACTGTACCCTGTTCCAGTTGCACTTATTATTGCTCTTGGATATGATTACAGTGAGCAGCTGGATCAATGTCTGCCTAGCCACAATTCATTGATACATGAATCCATAGTTCTCACCTTCTCAAAAGAGGTATATTTCATTACTGTCAGCATTATTCACATATTTTTGTTCTCATTCATCATCTATGTAGGTGGAGTACATCTGGGTCAGTAGACAGCTGCTTGTCAGGATAACTTGTGTCTGATGAGACCATTCCAGATGAAGCCTTGGACATGGGTGTCAACATTGTTTATTCTGGTGAGATGAGACTTGTCAGAACATGGACACTATCACATACCTACTTTTGCAGGTCCGTTATGCTGGATTATATTCCATCTTGTGAGTCTATCTTCTGTTTTTGAAAAACACTAATATATCAAACTGGTCCATCAGTATCAGGGCACTTCGTATGTACCTATGTCATTCTAAGATGTAGCTATGTTTACTCACTGAACTAATTGAAGATGGAACTACTTTCCTACCTGGCCCAGCAAAGGTATTTTCCTGATAATAATGATGCTAACAGGTATACTGAAGCATATACTCAATAGATGCATGTGTTTTCACCACTCTCATGTTTTGAATAATGATCTAACTGAGTTGGATATATTGAATACTAGGTGTAAGTATCCATTTTGAGTGTGTTTCATGCTATACTCAATCCATGAATACTTTTAAGGTAGCATACTATCCATAAGCTCAGATTGTGCCCTTGGTCTCTTTTATGGTGCAGCTGATTGTGAGTTATTACTATATGGTTAACACATTTCCCTCTCTGAATTATTTGTGATTGCAGTTACAATAATGCTCCGTATTTGGGCAATGTATAATCAATCAAGGCTCATTCTTATCACTCTCCTTCTTTTGTTTACTATACAAATGATTCTGGCCATGGTAGACATTGTCTTTCTAGGTGTGACAATAAGTCATAGTGCAGGTATGTAATGATATTGACTATATACAAGATTACTAATAGACCATTCAATGATGTACAGTATTCACCACTGTAATTCCAGGTTTTTCATCCTGTGAAACAACATCAGAGGTACCTTCAAGTTTGGGTGGGGCAACTGTTGGCTTTCAAATCACTTATGCTGCAATATTGTGCCTGCTGGCAATTGGTCAATTTTTGCATCAATCACATCAAATGTACCAGATGACACAGAAATGGGAATTCAATCGTTATATAAGCTTACTGGCCAGAGAGGGAATCACCTATTTTTTTGCGTAAGTTTGCACATCATATTTCCACTTGCATGCTACTGGTCTGCAATTCAAGCTGACAATCATCTGATATTGTAGTCTATTGCTTAATGATCTTGTGGGCCTTTTATTTACTAGCCAGGCAATCAAAAACCCAACTCAGGTTGGATGGCATGATTGGCATATCAGTCTTTTATCTGATTTGCAAGCAATTCCCATTTACACTTTGGCACCTCGATTCATCATCAGCATTCGAGAGATGTATGCAGTTGATTCTCGAAGAGGACATGGGAGTGGAATTGATAGTGGTTTTGGCTTGTCACCACTACCTAGCCATGGTGCTGTTGGTTCAGCAATCATGTTCGCAGAGCCTGAACTTGAAGTTGGGCCAAATGAGGAGTCAGAGGACATCCAGGAGGTTCCAAGGGAAAATGGAGCATCTGAAGCATGATGGGATCAAAAGGCAGAATGGATTGAATATTTATGGTATCCTGCAGCATGTGATTCCAAATTCTTGATAGCTACAGTATAATAGAATAATGTACATATGACACAACACAGTGAACTAAATGTTTGAACACACATTCCGCCAGTATTAACTAATTACCTGAGTTGAATATACTTTTCACATTAAAGTTGTAGAAAGGTCATAAGAAAACACTGTACATGCAAACTATTGTGCTGACTCAGACTGGCAAACGAACCCCATGATGATGACTCGGAAGCACTATAAAGTATTTTCTTACCACGCACACCACTCAGGCCATCCAGTGACCTACCAGAGGCACGCCAAACCGTGCATTCGTCCTACAAAATCCAAACGAAGGTCAAGTTGTTAGCGTCGAATTATTTTCCTCCTCAGTTGCACACGAACCATCGCGTGTAAACGGGACAAGAGCCACCTATTATCACGAGGAGACAAACCGACGTCGTCTGTGACGTTTTCCTGCCGATTTCTGGTTCGATCCTCCTCGGGCAATCGAAGTGGAGAGAGACCTGAACAATAGGTTGCTTTCTCCCACCGGAATGTTATTTAACAACAGTCACTGACGTCTTTATAATTCTTGACGAGGTTCCAGATGCCACAAATTCCTGTCATTGGGTGTCGTAGGCACGTAACGATGACACAAAGGAAGGTATACTACCCGAAGTAGCATCCACTTTAGTTCATTTTTGGATTCGAAAGCATCTCCTCGATCCAATTGTGGGATCCCACGCCATGGTATTCGTGATCGATGCTTTCGTTCCACGTTCCGAGATTTTCTGTTGTTCTTCATCAAGCTGGATCAGTTTCGATTTCGAAACGGTGACACTGATCGTGGCAGGCTACACCTGGAATCCAAGTTAGATTCTTTCCCTCTACGGACAAAAAAACGACAGACAAGAAAGGATCGTATGAGCCCAAGCAGCCTACCGAAACAACAAGAATGCCTTTCCTTCGGAATCTAGTGTGCAACCCATCAACCTGGAGGCGTAAGCCAGCATCAACAACACCACCTTCCTTGAACTATCTTCCGCAGTCTCCTGATCTAGCAATCGGCGTTCTTGGCATGGCCATCAAACCTATACACGCGTCGGATCCCGGAGAACAACAAACGAAGGAACAGAGAATACCTACCCGTTCTTGCACTCTCCAAGATCCCAAACAGCTTCACCAGACTCGAAAACGCGACCACGCCGTTCGTCTTGGCCATCAATTCCATGATGACATTGTTATCGCTCATCCACGATCTTGGCGCCAAAGTGGTTGGCGAGGACAGAGACGGACTGGAAGAGTTGGTGTTTGCGTTGAAGTGCTTCCGATATTGTCAATGGAAGCGGTGTGCTAGGTTCCGTGGGAGTGGATGGTGAGGACTGTGAGGTACTAGCAAACTCTGGGTGTGCACTTCGTTCGAATTGTGTGACTAGGGTAGCCTCGCGTTCGGCTTTCGAGGCACTTGAAGAGGAAGTCGGGGAGGAAGCGGGTTCGTGTCGACGAGGTTCGTGTGAGGGACCGCCGACGAACTGGTCTTCGAGATATTCAGGACCGAGAATGGAGACCTTGACGAGGAGCAGATCACGCGGGTGTCTGTATAATCGAGTACGGCCCACACAGGAACCTACTTGTGTGATGAAAAAAAGGAACGCATTAGGTCAGAGGAGACGTACGAGATCTTCGAGTTGACAACGAGCTTGTTCGATGACGCTGTCTTGACCGCTGATGACGATGGACATGCGACTGAGGTCGCGTATCTCGGTACAGCAGACGACAAGGGAGTCGATGTTGAATCCACGCCCGGCTAGCTCGACACTCGAGACAAGACACCCGGTTCGTTTTGAACGAGACAGTTGAGATGTGCCTGTACGACCGGTCAGCAGGCGGGTCGATACGAGTGTGCACTCGCGTACTTTTTGTAGGTTGCAAGTTCGAAGGAGGGGTGTTGTATAGGATGTTGGTCACTGCCTCTTCCGCGCTGCGTGACCGAGGAACGTCTGACACTGGGAGCGGTGGTGGACGCGTCCTATGCGTGCCATTATACTGTAGTCGGAAGTGGAGTCTTCGATGGGTCGAGGTGGTTTGGGCGCACTGAGACGAGAAAGAGAAGACGAAAAGAAGCGAGCCAAAGTGACCCTACAACGACCAACCACCTACATAGATAGTTTAGACTCCGCGGTCTCCATGAACCACATTGGTCCCTTTTAGTGATCAGAAGTGGAGAGCATCTCCCGGGTTGTCGAACGTTCACTTCAACTTCGTCCATTTCCTAACATTCCTTTCTGATTTTATTTCGGTCTAACTAGAACGACCCCATGGCTGAGGATGACAAGAACCATCCGATCGACTATGTGCACAGTGAGTTCTATTGCGCTCAAGATTTTGTCAAACAAGAGCATGTTGGCCTCGTCGGAGACTGCTCCCACTGACGAGGAATGGTGATGACTTCGGGGAAGACAAAGACGTGGAATCCGGTGGACAGGCCAACCCTGGGCATTTCCGTGACATGCAGGAATCATGTATGCGTTCTCTATCATGTTATACTGATGGATGGCGCTCCGATAACCATTTTTTCTTTGAATCTACTAGGCTTTTGTCTGCCAAAATGCCACCTTGAGGATGGTGCCGTGTACAGTAGCTCATCAAGCTTCTTGAACGAGCTCCTTTGATGGTATGTGGACTTCACGCATTTGTCTCTTTCCCGTGTTCATCGAGCTATCATTCATTGTGGTTGTTATTTCTTTCGCGGTCACCATACCACTCAACTGCGGCAATCTGTACCACGACGGCATGCTTCTGACTGGTATTTTCATTGACGAACTATTAAAGAATGTTGCTAATATGCGCCTGCCTATGTGTATCTTCTACATTTCAATATTTAACAATCTACGTTCATCACCGGACAGAAAGGTACTCAGATTTTGACCTAATAGCCTTACCTCAAGTACCGCTGACTGAAATACGTGTACGTCGACGTTCTGGACAGTCTGGAGAATCGATCGATATACTTCATTACCGTCTCAACTTCCTCTTGTCCCTTCCTCATCCTCTGTTGACAAGCCCACATTCCATGATAGTCCATTCGACGTGCCACAATGCGCTCTCGGGTGTCTGCTAGTTACTGACCCAGCACACGTAAGAGTGACAGCAGCCATCTCCTCATAAATGCCCAAGTGCGTATCGAGAGCAGTCTGTGTGGTCCACCATCATTACCTTGATCCCGCGGACGATGTGTACAAGGGAGTTCGCACCCGAGACAGATCTGGAGATCGAGCAACTGGATGAGAGTCAATCAACAGATCCCGACGATCCAGGGCTGATCATCATTGCTTTGTAAGACGCACGCTCTTCTGAGGCACTGTCTCTGCATCTGGCGGGTCCGGTAACCAGATTCATCCACCGCCAGAGAGAGAAAGGTTGATTCGCTCACACTTTACAGACTTGATGGTTACCCTCAGGATGACCTCCGACGCTCAAGCTCGAACAACGTCGCCACAAACAAGGACCCCTTGGATGTATCTCTGAATCGTCTTCCGGGTCATTGGAAGAAAGTAGCCGTGGGATGGTGAAATTAGCCTCTCCTCAACTGATACCATTCAAGCCACACAAACCACATGGTAGAGGATGAGTCTGTTTCGTGTGTCTCTTCACCCCAAAATGCAAGTGGCAGCATGGCTGCTGTGTGATCTGAAAACGGGATTTCGCAATGCCAAGACAAAACTAACTTGATTCGAATGAAAGCAATCGAACAGCAGCCGCACAAACCAGATGAATGAGTCAGAATGATACGGCATAGTGACTAAATACTCGCCTCACGAGATTGAGTCTTATAAATGTATTGTCTGTGTCCACACAGACGGTAGAGGACCCTCCTTTCCCCTCCTTGTGATAGTCATCTGGTGCTACCCATCTATTCAAACCCATGTCTGCTCTACAGTTGGCATTGACCAACCTTCAACTGAATAATTATCTATCAGGTAGATTTACTGTGCTCAGTGTTTAAAGATCAATAGTGACCACTTTGTTCCAGTTGTAGTCCTCACTGCTATTGGATATGATTATGGTAAGCAACTACATCATGCTTGCCCAAGTACAATTCACTGATCCACAAGTCTTCACTCCTCAGTCCTCACCTTTTCAAAAGAGGTAATATTTATCACTGTCAGCGTTATTCACATATTTTGCTGCTCACTTATCATCCATGTAGGTAGAGTACATCTGGGTCAGCAGAGAGCTATATGCCAAGATTAGTGATGCCGCGGCCCGGCCTGAAAGCCCCGAGCCGCCCAAGCCGGGCCCCAAAAAGCCGGGCCGAGCCGGGCCCTGACGAGGGCTTTCAGCGGCCCAGAGCCCGGCCTGGGATTCTGCTGAGCCCTGAGCCAAGCCGGGCCGGGCCCCCAAAGCCCCGACCTCACACTGTTCGCCCTACACTCCCTCCTACATCCATGCCAGACGGTGATGACAACGACGACGTGGGCAGGTTGACGCGATTTGTCCACGTTGTCGTTGTCATTGTCTTCAGCCCATCTATCCTACCGCTCCTACCACATACGACGACGACGCGAGGAAGTCTGTTGTCATCGTTCACCTCTACTGGCACCACACGCGACGACGCAACGCAGGTTATTGCTTTTATTCGTGGGTTATCGACCGGGCTTGGTAAGTTTTTCTTTCTTGTTTTTTTTTTGCTACCTAACTTAGGTGTTATGTTCGTTACACTGCGCTCCCGCTCCTCAGTTTCCTCATCCCTCACATTC
>JBBPTK010000905.1:0-10671 GCA_038094135.1 Spongiforma cf. squarepantsii
GACGAACCGAAAGTCGAATTGCGAATTTAGGTACATGAAGGACTGTGATTCTTATGAACGTAATTGGGCGAGATGGAGGCGACCATGGATCAGGGCTACACTTGCTAGTTTGGCGAAAATGCTGTAATGATATCACCTACAATGTGTTCATATAAGTGCATGTCGGCCCATCTGTGACACATGGTTTACAGGATTGTGGCTCCAGAGAGATGGTCGATTGGGACAAGAAGAGAAGAATTTAAACCCAGCAAGGTGCTACATTTGGGTGCAAGAATATACTCGGATATGGTGTACTACTTATTGGTGTAACATCAGTACCGGTAATCATTGCCCATGATGAGAATATAGTCCAAGTACTAAGCGACATAATATCACAGTAGTAGTGGACTCGACAGAATATGAGCCAGCTTTCGACGGATTGTCGACAAGAGTACAGCTGTGATAGTCCCCGCTTGAATCAGGTACGGGTGTTATCGAAAAGATTGCATGCTCGGGTCAAGTCCTGCAAGAACGACCAAAGGTTACGTTCCCTTAGATGGTCTGCTCGGTAGTTCAAGACACACTTACCACCGGCAGTCAAAATACGATTCATTTCCATGACTAGCAATATTGGCGCCATACGACCTCAATCATATTAAGTTGGTGCCGAACAAGACGATGATCTTGAACTGAGTGTGTTCTTGCTGTATCAAGGAATCGTGATTCTAAGGAAAGGCGGAGACCTTCGGGCTTGCTGTGAAAAGCTCAGTGGCGGCCAGGGTCGAGTGGTCCTGAAAGATATCAGCATCAACTCCACACTTGCCGACAGCCGGACACAGGAGGTAAGAGTAAAAAGCATCATGTGGCACGTCAGCGCATGGCAAATAACTTGAGTCTGGCGCTGGGTTTGCAGACAGATGAGTTTCTGCACTTCAAGTTGTCTGATTTGTGAACTTGTAGTAGCACGTTGCACGAAATGCCCTGCAATTGCAGGCATGCACTTTTTTTGGCGTTGCAAGTTCACGTGCAGGGACGAGTCACGAGTGAATGCGCGTAAGGCAAAGTTGCAACACGATCGGAGTCATTCTCGAAATTACATTAGCTGAGTGGCTCCGACCTTCATTTGCAACCATCATACTGAAGAAGCTTGGGGTCACCTGGACTACCTCTGCCATTCGCTCGCTACAGGTAATCCGGAGCAGGCGTCTCAATCGAGCTGGAGTGGGTATAATTACTCTACGCACCTGATTCATCTCAGATCCTATGCCACATCAAGTTGATTGGATCCTGGTTTATCCAACCCATTTGCTTGGTTGAAGAGTGCTGTGGAAATTCGTGGAATAGGGGTAACGTGAAAGTCAAGTTGAACTTCAGCAACTTTCCCAGGGACCAGGACCGACGTTCCCCCGCTGAGATGTCTCTGAGCCAATGCAGGTTTCAGATCCTTTCAGTTTAACTCTCAAGCTCGCGAAGCCATGGTGTTATAAGGCTGAGAGGCTATTCCTAGGAATCCTACGTACTCGCACACCATCGACTAACAAGTTGGTAGGACTAGTCAACAATTTTATTTTCATAATGCAAGTCATGGTATCGACTCAACTCCAGTTCCCTACGCGACTCGATCAACTTTCACATGGACAGAAACCCTTTATTCTTCATCCTCGTCCTCGTAAACGGGGATTTCGGAAACACTTAGATTTCGTTTCTTGAATTTGTTCACGCCCGAAGTTCGCTTCTCGGATGGGTTCCGCAAGGAAACAGTGGATATGAGTTGCAAATCTCGGTGGGATATCATTTTCATGTCGCAGTAGGCTTTATAAGATGCTAACAAGCGCTATCAGTCGGCTGAAGATCATCAAATGGAAGGGGTTTTGCCACTTCGGCTCTGTTCCGAACAAGGAATTGTGGAAGATGTGAGTTGCCGCTTTACCTCTGCTGATATGATGCTTGCAACATTGTCTCCCTACCTAAGAATTGGAAGGAACTAGACGACGTGATCGTACTTCTCAATGGAGAGAAGTTAGCCCTTTTGCAAATGGATCCGAGTACTATGGCATTTTTCCTAATGTTGCAGCGCGTCGTCATGCCAACTCAATACACTGACTGGCGCCCTGCCAGGACACGCCGTCGACGAAAACATTGGCGTAGTTTAGAAACAAACTGTGCTAAGTCCTTCGCCACCACCTAAGATCCAAGACAAGTTCCTTTCACTGAAACGAACAAAGGGCCTGTGGTCAGAAATACCAATGCCTCGCCGCCAGCATTTATTTTTCTCTTCAAAAAGAGACTCTCATTACGAACAAAGACCAACCTATGTTGTGTACACTCAAGGGCACGGCTCAGCACAGAGTGACTCTGCAAGCTTACGAAGCAGAAATCGATGTCTTGTCAGCCTTGCTATATTTACATGAATCTCAGACTGTGTGGGGGCGTGACGTTGTAGGGATGAGCTCGGCTGGGCCATAGCGAATTCTTGATAGCGTGGTTGCTGGAATATGCCCGTGCCATCAGCCCCAACAATCGCGTTGATCACATGGTATTCTCGCCGAAGTTTTGGACAGGTGCAAGGCGTACAGGATGGCCTTGTGAAGATCGTGAGTAGATCCAACATCTTTTTCATTGTCTGGGTGGCCGTCGCTGATGCGTCAGTCTCTCGGGTACAGTCAGCGATCAAATTGCTTGCATTCTTCAGCGGTTTAGCACTGGCAGGTGATGCTACTCACAGCAGGGGCAAGCATGCAGGCGATCCGAGAGGACAATGCAAAATCCCTGGGCGGAATACTGTATTTCAAAGGGCATTCTCTAAGGTCATTGGGGCGATGCCGCATGGCATGGAAGTCAATGCAACCTTACAGCCTCGCTTTTGTACAGTGTCAATGCGGAGAAGGTGGTGATATGATTCGAATGGTCGGTCTTGCAGTTTCGGGCCATGATCATCAGACTAAGTCGGTTGATACCTCGACGCTTAGACAATGATCATCACATTAGGCATCGAGTCGATGTACAGTTAAAACGAGAGAGGAAGAGAGACAGCGGATCTATCAGGATTCCTTCGAAGGATGGAACGATATCATGCAGAATTCGAAAGGTATGAAGACGACAAGAGGGAAGGGACGACAACCTCCTGAGGCTGCTGCTGATGGAAGCAGTGAGGGGGCAGGGAGATGCCGCCCATGTTGCGATGGCTCATCGAATGGAACACAGGAAGAACATCAAAACCTGGCCCGTACCATCCTGTAAGTACATACATAATAATATATGTAGCTATCCAAGCTCGAATTCGAATTCGAAGCTCATGGCAGTTCGACAATAGTCTGACGTTCGGCAGGTAGTACGTAAAATTCGCACAGCTTGAGTGCTTAACTTGGCCTAGAAGCTTGCGTCGACCCTCAGCTCTGCCGTGCTCATCCAAGTCACATGCACACCGGTTTTTATGTAAGTTGATGGTTTCAATGTGAAGCTGTGAATCAACTAAGTAACTGCTGTAAAGTTCACGGGCTGTACCCCAAGCATATTATTTCGAAAGTCAACTATCATTATGGCAAGTACTCGAGGCGCTGACAATATAGTGACTACTACTACTGGTACATGAGCCGCCAATGGTGGCAGAATGCTGTATTAAACGCCAAGAATGCCATCGAATTCTGGGTCAAGCCAGGCGCTTCGCCCAGGAATGCGGGACGCCGGCTTCTCTTAGGCTATATCAGTATGGAAAACGTAGCCGCTTGCATGCCATCGAATCGACGACATTCCCCCATCCTCTCTCGCGCGTTTGCATACTAACGGCCACTCCCTTTGTCCTCATTCCCTTCATGCTTGGACTCACCTCGGTGCATTTAGTCACGCCATTTTACAGATCACGCGTGCACTGCGCACCGAAGGTGTTTGGAATGTTCCGCGAAGTTACCCAGCTGAGGTATGTATTAGGAGAGTCTCAATGGTCAGATTACCAGCACTGATGGGATTTTTTTTCTGGTTCTGATCGAAACATCGTTTTGACAGGAGGGTAGATTAGCAGTGTTTACAGCAAGCCAAGTACGTATCAGAAAATTTTCAATGGTCACAATTCTGACACTAATGAGGGTTCGAATTTTTCCTTCTGTAACCATAAATTTGACAGGAGTTTATCTTGTGGAGTCTTACAGGATGGTTTTGGGATGTATCGATTACTATTGATTTCGGTGTATGCCATTCCAATACCTGTACGTCCTGTTCAGGTTCACAGGTTTACCTGATGTTCTTACTATTGTGCAGGTAATTTCCGTTGGCTTTCCTTACACTACCGTGAGTATGGTGCAATCGAAACGGCATCGTCTTCCTTCATTCCAATCGATTGGTGTTACATGCTTCGAATATATTGACGAGCTAATCACCATTGATGTATGAATGTCCCCGCTTAATACCGGCAAAGGGTATACTGCGGGATGCCGTTTTCTCCTTTAAACCCAAAGGTCGCTGAAAATAGGTATACTCAAGCCTGATTTGCTTCAATATGGGCTCTAGAGCCTAACCCTCGTTACATTCGACGTGCGATATTCTGCAGTACACCTCGCCAAGAACGCGAGCTTTGACTTCGATAGTCATCTACATTGTCTTACTACCATCATAAACAGTGACTCGATCGGTAGGCTTCCGTCTAGCGTACAGTCATGGCATGGACCTATGAGGGCTAGCGTCGGCTAAAAAGCGGGGATCGTTTCGTCCCGGGGCATCGGGCAGTGTTCCCTACAGCTTGGTTTAGCGGCGAGTTTGTGTTCCGCGACTTCCGTCGGTGTGTAATCATCAAGTGTCAATCACCTATGGACAAACGAGATAATATTCTGCCGGCGACCCAGGCAATCTAAACAAATTGCCCATAAGTGAGTTTGCATATATATTCTATGTTGCAGTGCACCCCAAAGGCGATCCTATAAGCCCATCGAATCCTTTAGCTCGCACGGCTGGGTGTTGACGGTTACTCCCATTCTCTGGTCCAATGAATTACTCTAGAAGGTCTTCTACCGAATACTCCCTCCCAATTCCACAGGTCATATTACCGCCCGATGATGATGATTGGGCGGAGGCTGGTGCTGCGCTTACATCGTTTGTGCAACAAACGTTTCTCCCCGCCCATGCTTCTTTGCAGATCGACAACTTTTGGTTTCATCCCCCAGGATCTATTCCGGCCGACGAGGGAGGCCCTTCATTCTCTTCTATGTATTATCCTACCTTCTGGAATAATACACCCTCTACTACTAGCGTCGGATTTTCTGTGTCGTCCCTACCCGATTTCTCAGGATTTCCTGCTGGGGATACACAGGAAATGGGGAGCTACATTGTTTGTCATCCTGTAATACCAGCGCGCCATTTCACTACTGACATTGTCTTCATCAGCAGGACACCGCGAACGGCACTCAGCGCTCCGATCCGTACTTGCCGCAACATAACGCACAGCAGACTGTTCCAGCTACAATGCCTCCGTCATTCACCAACGTACAGTCACAACCAGAACACATAGAGCTGTGGTATCTAATGCGTAGAGACGCTGTCATTTTAGACGGACCTCGCGTATTCATCCCACAACCGATCTATCAGCCGTCGACTGAAGGCGACATGCAACGATACGTGTCCCGTGCCATATTGCACCCACCTGTTATATTCCGCGCCCGAGGCTCTCTAGAGTGGGGCGTACCGATACTGCAACTTCTGTCTAAACCTCCAGTTCGTTTAGTCGATGAGCATGAGCCTGCATTCAATTTGCGTGGGCCGTCCATTTCTATCCGAGTACATGTATGTCATACAATTCCTTGTACTGCTGCTTTCCCCGACCTTTTCCCCCAGTGGCCAGGCTACCGTCCTTCCCGCAAGCGGATCCAAACGCGAGACTACACATTCGAACATCGCGTCATCAGCAAGGCCAAGCTGGCCAAAGACGTCGCCAAATGTGTCAAAAAGTATATTGATTCCATGAGTATGCAAACAGGGTTGGACGCACAGTGGCGAGTTGGTCCATCGGGTATCAAAGCAGACGAAGTTGTCCTCGTGAGCCTCCACCATGTGTCTCAGGGGACCTGGCAACCCCAACTTCGTCTGACTAGAAGCCTAAATCATGGGACGGCATCATCCCAGGCGTAGGGACTCCATATGGTCGTGGTTTTGCCAATTGTTTACCTTTTCCCGTTCGACAGAAGTATACATATATTTAAACGGACATAGCTCATGTAGTGGTCAAGTTTCTTTGTATCTGTATGACGCCCTCTAACCGCTCAGTGGTGTTTGTAGCCTTAGGACTTTAGTATACCCACCACAACATCTGTCACAGTGCATGTCGCTTTTGATATTATCATCGTCCGATATCTCTCTGGACTGGTGGCTTCGTGCACCAAACGGTGAGTCGATATACGAGGGAGAGGCCGCCTGGGCTATCGGACCCGCTCATTGGAGGCTCCCGTTATCCCGACCGCTGGAGTAGGCTTCTAGTGCATGGCGAGAGCTACCCATCGAATGGTTAGTGGCACACATTTGAGAGAAGGTGATTTCTCCGCACGACTCGGAGGCCATCGCCGAAGCGACCCTCTTGCATGAGGCATTCGACAAGCAACACTGATGGGCAATATATACTGTCAACTCTGCCATAAGTAGCATATATGTTTTTTCATGCCCTTGATGGCTGTTTCTCCATGTACTAGCCCATACTCACCAAAAATCCCATTGTTCAGGAGCATCTCTGGGTGGGTTATGCAGCCAAAAGTAATGTAAGTAGTACCTTCGGAAAGGAGTTTTGGAAATTGAATTATTTCCCCGAAGTTACATACAGTATGGAACATTGAAAAATAACAGCTGCTAGGCCAGCAGACGGGTGCGCAATGACAAATCCCCATAGAAGATATCTGATGCTTCTCCTATCAGATTGGTTGATAACATACACAATGGCTGCATCAAAATTTATTATGGACCTAAATGTTGGTCTAAACGTGATTCCCAGGGTTAAATAATAAATTTAATCCAGGAATCACATTTAGTTATCTATGCAGACTGAGATTAAATATTGATCTGTCCGTTGTGATAGCATATGGGATTAGGCCCATTCCCATGAGTTAGAAAAAACGCCGATTCCGACTCCGATAGAAATCGCTATTTTCTGACAGCCGTCAATCCGTTGCAAGCTGCCACGCGACTCTCCCTTCAATGCGTACTAGTCTTGACCGCTGCAATGGTTCTCCTTATGGCTGGATACCCGATGACCTTCTCCGACGCGAAAACTTGGGCAATGCGCAACTGGCCTGACATCGACATCTGGGACGAAGAGGAACTTCCGCTCATCGTCGCTCGCCGCCTCAGGACGCTCGAAAGTAAATTCGACTTCAGATGTCTCCCACTGGAAGTCAACGACGAGCTAGTTGTCTTTTTCATCCTATACTCCATCCAAGATCCGCGGTCGACACCGTGGAAGTACAGAACAATCAAAGAAAATGCGGACGCGGTGAAATTCAAGGAATGGATCTTGGGGCATGAAGGAGACGAAGAACTTGCCGAGAAGACCGAGTTCACGACGGTGGCAGATCCTTTCTATGACTGGCGCAGGGTGAGTCGCTTGTTTCGACCACGAGTTAATTCGTTGCATATTGATGCCATGCCAGGCGTACAGAAATCGTCCCGAAGCTAAGAAAGAGGCTGATGCAGGGAATGAGGAACCTCAGTTGTGTTGAAAGTGTACAGCCTTGCTGCGGTTCACGGCAGTGTTTATCGAATGCCACCGAGTCGAACACCTTCAGATCTGGATCGTTTTCGCTCCCATTGTCATGCCATCTAATACGTATTATTAGCTTTTACAAAAGTCCCTCGCCAAGTCTCACTGTTTGTTTCTTGTGTATTTTCGGGTGATCGGCACCATTCAAGCTTCGAGATGTTCCTGGCCGACTTGCAAATGTGGTCTTTCCTACGAACTTCGTTCCCAGGTTTGTCCTCGTGAGCCTTGCATTCTCGATCACTTCTTTGATCAACATTGTCGTGTGACACTTGTGGCGCAGCCCTCCGGGAGTGATGTTGGGCGAGCGGCACGAAAGCGAATTGTGGGGGCCTCACAAGATTGCAAGTTAAGTCCTTTTCATAGTCATTTCCAGCCATTCATGGTTCTACATCTGAGCCTGACTTTGGTAATTTTCAACTGCTGGTTAATTATGATGACGCATTGCCTCGGCAGCTCGCTAAGTCGCCGACATGATGATTTGGATGCTTTCCAAGTCGTTCAACAAGATTCTTATGTGATCCCCATCAAAGTTCCCGACAAGAAGGTTCCCATATGATATTTGCTTTGCTATACTGTGTTGTTCGATTGGCGACTAGTCGGTGGCTCTGTCACGGTACTATGCGTTCCTGACCAACCTCCCTTTCGCTTGTTTGGACTCGGAGGTACGTACACACGTCATCTTGTTCCCCGACAAGCCCATGGATCTCGTGATTCCGATTTGATGATAGATCTGGAGCTTGGTGGCTGTATTCCTTATCGTATGGCAGACTAGTTCATCTTCCTTCACCTACCTTGAGCTGCCCTGGGCCACCCATCTGACGAGCGGGCTGGTTTATCTGGGCGGCTACCGATGGACCAGTGATAATCTTGTCCGGTTCACTGATACCCAGCCTTTTTGCATTCCCACGACGAAGATAACGAGGATAGAAACTTCGTCAGGCCGTTCGTCGCTTCCTCGCGATGATTTGGTGGCAGTACTAAAGCAAGACTTAGTGCACTGCCTCGGTGACGAGCTTGGGCATTGGTACCGAGACTGAAGGTTGGCTCTAGGCATGTTACTTTGCGGTGCGGTTTCAAAAATTTGTCCAGCTTGCTATCATAGCAGCCGTAGACAGAAGTTTAATCGTCCCTGCTGGCAAGATCTTGATAACGTTGCAGGTTGCTCCCTCCGAATCCATCGGTATTATTTAAGCCGTCAGCTATAACCCCATTTAGACACCTAACGAGGCATGTCAGTGCATCCCATCAGCTGATCAGGCCGTCAATTGTTATCGGCGAGGACTCAGAGCGCTGATGGAACCACACTTCAGGTACAAGTATTCGAAGTTTGTTCATCGTTCACCAGCTCGAATGTTTGTTTTCGACCTCAAGGAATCAAGGTGCCTGCTCATTGGCATGAGTTCATGCATGCACTTGACGCTATATTCTTCCATTAGCTTGAACTGGAGACTTTGTGTATTTTTTCGGGGTGTCTAGGTCAAACAAGGCTAAGGGGTGTGATCTCACGATATGTGATGCTTGCGCCCGACATTCGTTAGAAGAACTTTCCAGGACACCATTGGACACGGTTGATGATGGTTTCATTTCCGCACAGGAGCTAAATTTGACCAAATCTTGCGAACATGATCTTGACCTTGAGGTTGCTGATGTCGGGGGTGTTAAACTCTGGGCCATTTCTTTCTGGATATGTCCTTCAACTGAAGGGCTACAAACACGGACTTGACAAGAGAACATTATATGAGGGTTATGGCCTCTCTACTGTCACTTTATCTGATAGCTGCGCGCATGATATGTCTGCGCGCAGCAGATGTGACGTCTTTCATGATACAATCCACTCGGTATCTGCCGTGTTCCCGAACAGCCAACAGCACAACGATTTTCGTGTGGATCTATGACTCCGGGTCGCTCTCCGACACTCCGACTCGGGGCGTGCTCGTTTCATGATTCATGCTGACAACGGTCGTTTTCATTCGATGGACCTCGAGGCTATGGGCTTACGACTGCGGTTACCCTAATGAAGCTGCGGATGTGGGTCTTATGACGGCTGAAACAGGGTTGTTGTTAGTTGCTGACAGAAGGCTGTTCGTGTGGTGAGCCGCCCGCTCGACAAGGACATTTCGTCCTCGTAGGATGGCGCGAGCTGTCGGTTTTCAAACAAGTTACAAGTTGGGACGAAATCAGTCCTGCACAGACAATTTTAACCACGTTTTCAAGCCTGGGGCGCTGCGGTTTGTAGCGGTGATATGATCCTGCAGGGTCCGCAGTGCAACACAGGTTCTACCTATCTTGTTTGATATCACGATGTCTTGGCATGACTGATGGACCCGAGTACAACCAGAGATATGACATGCTCCGTATTCGTCATAATGAGGTTTACAGCTGCGGGACAAAGTAAGGTTTCAAATGGAAGACTGGAGTGAGAGACAGGGTTGCTAGGAGATGAATCGACGGGTACCTGTATACGTTGTGAAGAGAGCGTGATCTGAATCATAACATTATATTGATCGAGAGCAGGCACATTGCGATCCACGTTGTCAACCTCAGTGTTGCATGGACGTTCGTCGGCAGTTAGTCAGACTAATGTGCGAAAGTGGCGTAAAATCGAAGTTGGGTTGGTAATACTGTCAATATCCGGTGGCGGGGAGTATAATTCAGCGCAGAACGAGGCATTCTGATTTGTCCGAGCCTTGCTGAGGGTTACGAGAACGAAACATGAACATGCGAAATAAGCTCCCCGCAGCCAACAATGGAACTACCGCATGGGCATGGGTCAAAGGGTGACCACCCCCGATTCGAGCCTGGGCGCCTTAGCGATGCCTTCGCCGATCTGTCCTCACTTTTTTCTGCTTCCACATCAGTCATCAAGCTTTCCAACCTGGCAGCCTCGCACGCCAATACTTCCCTGTGTTTGTAAAAAATTCCCCGAAGAAACTAAGTGTCGAACTGGTTTGCTTATTACTCTG
>JBBPTK010000906.1:0-10656 GCA_038094135.1 Spongiforma cf. squarepantsii
CGGTTGCGTTGATACGTCGCTCAAAACGACGTGCTAACATACTACATGTGTTCAAAGGATGAGTGGATCCCTGGCATCATGTGGCATGAATAGTTCGTCGATGAGAACGTGGTAACGTGAGTAGCTACCGTGATCGAGTAACTTGTCCGGCTCCGCTCACAGAGAATGAAAGCCGACCGGTGCTTGGAGCATTGTTTTAAAGATAAAAATGCATACACAAGAAGATGTAACAAAGGTGGTGCGTGAATGTGATACTCTCTGCCGATAATCATACACGGAGGATAGACTATCCTGACTTGCTCCTTTTCCACTAAACTTCAGACGCAGAAGGGCAGAATGTGATGGTATATACGGCGTTCAAGCTAGAAGAGCAGGTCCAAAGCGCCGTGCCGCTCGACTCGTCGTAGGCGTAACAGTACGAATTCGGGCAGTTGCCCTCTGTGATGAAGCAAAAATACTTCTTCAGCAAATCAAGGTCAGTCATCTGACGTGTCACCCACTGAAATAACTGTAGTACTCGACGCCAGAAGATGGGCAGGTGGCGGCCGTATCGTACTGACCGGTACAGCAATTGGCCGAGTTGGCTGAGGAAGCGCGTAAAAATCAACAAGACAGACAAACTTCTCACTCCGGGGACAAACTCACTTGGGTCGCCGTCCAGGTTGGCCTCACAAGCGCTCTTGCATCCGACGGGGAACCCAGTCGAATCAAATGGACCAATCAGCGGCGAGGGACCTAAATATTGCAATCAGTCCTTCTGAATATATATAGAGAGACGCAAATTTGGTACGAACAGTTCGGACCGAGATCGACCGGGCAGTCCGCGATGCCGCAGCCGACAGTGTTCGTGATAGCCAGGGGCAAGTTATATCCGTCGACGAGTGAAACTAAAATAGTGGGTCAGTAGTACTCAGTACTTGGAGACCGCATGTCCCCAAAGTATTAACCAGCACGGACCGTCATAGTAGTCGACACCGCCTGCGCCAAGCGTGAACTCTGCCAGAGAGGCAGGGGGAACACCCTGCATTGACATATAATCGATGGATTTCAAGAGGGGGCAGGGAACTTTACCGTGCCACCGGCAGTATCACACTCCAATCCACCATTACAACCACCATCAAGGCAGGAGTTAGGACCAGGATTAGTGCTAAAATCGCAGTCACGGCGACCCTAGACAAAAAGTGTGCGATGAGACGAGTGGCGTACATGCGCACCTACTAACATACCCAGATTCTGCCGGCAGTCCAGTCACTAGGAACCTGGAAAGATCAATTTATGTAAACAAGTATGCATCATTTGTAGAAAAATAGGAGCCTACTTGGAATGTTACGGAGGTATATGCATCGGCAACCCATCTTCGAGGCGATGAGTACTCGGGGCAATGCAAGGGAGAGGACGCTCACCCGGTAGGGTAGTTTGGAAGGGTACCCGTGCCAGTAAACATTGCCGGCCTAAAAAAAATTATCTATGGCATGTCCCTCCGAATCCCTTTAGTTTCTACTTACCAGACTGTGAAAGGGCAACCATTATAGACGGTCAATGTGCGTTGGGCCAGTGTACCCGATACAAGAGCAAGTGAAAGGAGGAATGTTCGTTTCATTCTGCTGGAAGAAATAATATGGCCAGTGCAGGACACGGCATTGTTTTTATACCTCTCACATCACCCTGTAGGAGAGGTATCTGGTCAGATAAGTATGTAGGTGATGGGAAAAATGTGGAAGCACTGTGACGGAGCACCAGGCTGCCAGCCCGTGCCCAGCGGAGGCGAAATTCTCAGATTCCCGCATTGCAAACCCAATTAGCCTGTTATTAGCCTGTTACATCATGAACCTGCCCCTCGTGCGCTGGCAGGTGGCCGTGACATATATACTTGCTGGTGCGTCTCGTTGGTCCTACTGATCCGGAACTACACCTTCCATGTGGACGTGCGACCACCGAGACCACATGCCACTGCCAGCACGCTGGAAGAGTATCTCCAAGTTCCTGAGATGAAGGCTTTGGGGACCTGTCAGGCCCAATGATTGAAGACTCATCAAACTTTCGTGATGCCGCACACGGGTACACACCAAATTATGTAAAATCACAGAAGAGGATGCTTTCCTACAAGACACAGCATCACCGGTTTTCACTCAATTAGGCAGATTCCACAAACCGAACATTCAATCAATGGTAAAAGGACAATCATATCATCTGGCGTGCTTGGCTCGAACCAAAAGTATGTACACTGTAATGACCGAAAGCGATCTTGGTCAGAACGACGAATGAAACAATTCACTTTGTTCTTCTTTCCCCGAACTAGCCTTAGTCCTTGGATCTCAGGAAGGAGGGCAGAACGTGATTGTATATACGGCGTTGTTGTAGGACGGACAAATCCGAACTGCCGTCCTGTCATCATAGGCATAACAGTACGAATTTGGGCAGTTATCCTCTGTCATGTAGCATCTCATCAAGAACAATGAATGTTTGATGATAAAAACACACTTACTGAAGTAGCTGTAGTATTCCACGCCAGAGGAATGGCAGGTCGCAGGCGTACTATATTGACCAATACAGCAGTTGGGTGAGTTGGCTAGCGATGATGAAAGTCAAGGAAAGATCACTCTCGATGTGTGTGCACCCACATGGATTACCGTCCAAGTTGGCTTCGCAAGCTCTCTTGCATCCGACGGGAAAACCTGTCGAACCAAATGGACCTTTCAGCGGTGCAGGACCTGGAAATTGCAATCAATGCTTCTGACAAATGGGAATAGGAATCGGCACGAACAATTCGGACCCAGATCAACTGGGCAGTCCGCAGTACCACAGCCAACGTTGTTTGTGATAGAAAGTGGCAAGTTGTATCTATCGACAAGGGAAACTAGGGCAAACTCAACACAGAGCTCGTACACCATCTCAAACAGAAAGGTACAAACCATCGTAGTAGTCATTACCACCAGCGCCAAGAGTGAACTCTGCCAATGCAGCAGGAGGGACGCCCCGTATTCACAGATTAGTCACTCTAATCCGCCATTGCAACCTCCATCTATGCAAGAGTTAGGGCCAGGATTACTGCTAAAGTCACAATCACGGCGACCCTAAAGAAGAGTACGTAAGAATCAGTGGTGATGATGGTGCTATCCAATAACATGCCCAGATTCTCCCTGCAGTCCAGTCACTCGGAACCTGAACAGAGTCGGATTATCAAGTAACTTCAGGTTATCGAATGGACATATGATAAACAGAGCAATACCTGGAACGTCACAACGGTATATGCTGCAGCTTGCCATCTTCAAAACTGGTCAGCAGCTAAGGCCCTCAATAGAAGGCTCACATACCCAGTAGGATAATTTGGAGCTGGGACCGTACCAGTGAACATGGCCGGCCTAGAGTTTGTCAGTAACAATTCAAATGTTTCAAGTCCATGCTCACCAAATCGTGAAAGGACAACCATTGTAGTACGACATTCTATTTCCCAGCATCATTATCCATGAACCTTAGATACGACACAATCGGTCCCAGTTTCATCCATCTTACAATGAAAGGCATCAAACAACTGCATCTAACATGCAGGGTACGAACTCGGACTTACATGGTGAAGAACACTCTTGGGTTGGTCCAAGATTTACGCCTCCTGAATTCTACCATCATATCGGTGATCAAAGAAAAGAGAATGTGGTGTACGGAAACAGCTCGTGACACAGACAAGCACGGAACCATGCACGCAAGAATGGAGTTATGCACGATTTAGGGATTGCGCACCATCTGGACTTGATCGAAGTTCGCCAGGTAAGGGAACTGGGGGCTGTGATACTATGTGAAAAGAAGAATACCAAAAAGACGAAGCAGAAGTTACGAAGCATTGCATTCCTTCACCCAGATTTGTATCCCTCGGTCACCGACCCAGGCGCGACCGCCACAACCGTTACACGGGACAAAGAGAACGTAACCCAGAAACTCCCTTCTTTCCTGCCGATGTTAGAGAACCTTGAAGGAACGAGAACGACTTGTTGAACGTATCGTGGATTAGGCCAAAGATGAGGCGGCCCGACGTTGTCCGACTCCGAGTCGGATCTGTGTCGTGACGGTCAAAGTGACCATGCCACTTCGGTAACACTTCTACTTCAAGACTTTGCTCCTGGCAGATAAAACGGAATTGATGCTCAGTAAAGCAAAGTTCAAGGTGGTGGGCCGCCCTCGTTCCGTACACGTTGACTGTAGACCATCGCCATGAAAAAGACTTTTTTCAGCTTCGTCTTAGATCAATGGACCACAATGCCTCCCGTAGAACAGGTTGATCTCGCCGGAAAGACAGTCGTCGTTGTCGGCGCCAACTCTGGTATCGGATTTGAGGCCACGAAACACTTTGCGTGTATGCGTCCCGCTAAGCTTATTGCAGCTTGTCGTAATGAGAGCAAGGGACGAGCTGCCGTTTCTGGCATGTGCCAGTTATTCCTTTGCGACATGTCGACCCTCATGACATGGTCATCAAGAAATTCAATCGACCACGGGTTGCACGTCGTGCATGATGTGGCAAGTCCGAGTCGACCTTGCCGACTTTGCCTCTGTTCCAACGGGAATGCAACCGCCTGGATATACTCGTCATGAACGCGGGAATATCACCCCTCGACTACGAGCAGACGCCCGGCCGACGGTTGGGAATCGACGTTAGACTGTTTATTTGGCATGCAAAGCATTTTGCTGAATGCACACCTGACAGGCTTCAAGTAAACCACCTTGGCACGGCACCCTTGTCATTGTTATTACTACCTCATCTAGTAGATACTGGGAAGAAATTCAAAACAACGTCACGCTTGGTCGTCGTCACTAGCGTAGTTCACCATTGGGCTGCTTTTCACGATGAGGTGAAAGCGTCACTGAACCCTCTAGCGGTTCTCAACAGCCCAAAGTATAGGAATCCCTCGTGAGCCTGTTTAATATTTTAAGCAGAAGACGGTTATTTATGTCTATCAAGATCCACGCACCCTCGCTATTTGCAGTCGAAGCGTAAGATTCCATTCTCCAGCCCTCCCTCAGACTTCTGACGGCAATTTTGCTTTTTGTTTATAGTTTTCAACGTACTCTTTGCACGCGCGTTGTATGATCGGCTTCAGTCCATCACACCACTGACTGTTATCGCTGTCAACTGCTACTCCGGGTGAAGACGCAGCTATCGGGGCGTGATTTTGATTGCCTTTAATTTCATCCTGGAGAAGTGTCTTGCCTGGACGTCTGAACAAGGAAGTCGTCAACTCATTTACGCTGCCGTCGGCGAACAAAATAATGAGGAACACAGTCTGATTTCGTGATTAGCGAGGAGGGCAAGACAATGCAGGACAACCTCTGGGTGCGTGTCCTCATTACTAAGATTATTTAATTCCTTGGGAGGTTGACACTTTTCAGCGAGAGACAATGGAGATATTAACGAAGGAAGTACTTCAGCTAAAGTCGATCGTTCAGGAATACCTTGTCTGAATAACAAAGCTACATCGTCTGTCGTAGCTGTCTCTGTGTGAGAGGTATGAAAAAGATTTATTCTCCCGTGTACGAATCAGAATGTACAGTGATCCGGCGTCGTACTTACAATCTATCAATGTTTCAGTTCACCTTTAAAATTGGGTCCCGGATGGGTCCTGGTGTCATGACTTTATTTCAGGTGAACTGAGCCTCAACAAGGGTACGGTAGACGTTCCCGGGACACCTGCCGATGTGTTATCCGATGACAAGGATGGTGGGCCCAATTGAGTCGCCAATTCACAGTAAAAGCGTAGAACGTCTTCTGGGTCTCTTGATGCGACCTCCTCTGAGCCCGAAAGGTGGACGTCAGCTTCTTATTTTCTAGATGGTCAGCGAAAACGGGGTTCGCATACTCATATTCGCAAGCGCTCTCTACGAAATAGGTTCAACAGTTGAGGCATAGCCGTTGGATCAGGCTGTGATCTCGGATGACCGGAAAAATCGCGTACAATGTGCTATATCCCGTGACTATCGCATCTCCGACCTTTTTCCGTCTCCAAGCCCGAGGAGAGAAGCTACGTGAAAGCAGCTCGCAGCGGAGGAACTTCGGATCCTCCAGCTTGCCATTCTGAATCATTGAAGCTGCCGAACTCTTCATGGCATCCGTTAAACACATCGTCCTTCACTGTCTATCAAATATCGAACTCGATCGAGGTCACTTTTCCAATTTTCTTTTTTTCCCTCGAGGTTGAACGTTGAGCGCTTGAGCCATCATGCATCACGATCAAAGTTTTGGACGACGCTTTCCTCAAGCATGTTCCATCGTCATTGCCAAGATCCTGAGACCAGAGTTGGGAAGGGTCTACTTCATTACCTGCTCGACATCATTTAGCTTCCAACTGAATCATGGCCCTCCACTGAAATTAAGTAACCGACAGAAGTTCATCAATGGATCCGCCACAGTGCAGCGGCACCAGCAGGCACCAGAGTACTCTCTTGTTTGTACAGGAATCTGGTCAGTCGGCAACCAAGTCTACGTTGGACTTGATGAAGAAACCTTTTCAAGGGGTCAGGCGCAAAGAAACCACATTTCCACAGATGCACATACTAGGAATAAATACTCGAGCTTTTTTCGTTAGATCGATCCCATGTTGCTGAGTCCCCAATAAGGATGTACCGGGAAACACCGTCATGTGAAAAGAAACCGCTGACCTTTCATGTGACGTCTTGCGCACGTGGACTAGGTGCCTGCACAAAGTGCAGTACTAGAAGCGACTGTGTGTCCTCACGAAGAGAACAAGAAGGAAAAAATTACCACCCACGACAGTCCGAGAGTAGTCTGAATCGAGTTTCCCTGGTCATCGAGGACCATCGGGAGTCGCGAAGGGGACTCAAGGATAGACGGAGAAATTCTTGCCAGAATAACAAGTCGGCCCGTCTCCTCATACGGCATTATGGCCGGGTCTGTTATGACCCCCTTGCCATAGTATCGCATACCAAGGTTTCGACCGACGGCTTTGTATCTTCCTATACGGCGAGCCAGTCGGAGAATCAACGCCGATTACCCGACCCGCCGTTTGATATCGGTCGATCGCCAGTCAGATCGGTACTTGGCCACTCGGTTTTATTATTATATTTCCGTTGTGACGTACGACCATGGTTGCGTCCAGAGGACACGCTAGCCGCGATAGAGAGAACCGATTGCCTGTCCAGCAAGACGGACCATCCACCCAGCCATCACGACGATTTCCAAGGTTGACCAGCTGGGCAACCGCTTTTCTGATACGTCGCTCCGTCCGTTAAGACGGGCCCCAAAAGAGGGGCTATCGAAGGATGGCTGAAATGTTCAGACCTTCCCGCTCAGAAGAGCAGACGGCATACAAGATGGCGTCCTGTGCGTGCTGAGCCTCGCGGCCTTCGAGCTGTCGTGGGTTATCAAAAGAAAGATTGGACAGGGGTCACAGCTTGTTCTAGCGGAGTTCGGTATTTACCGAGGACAGGGGTATTTCTTTAGGGTCCGTGACCGTGACACGGCATGATGTCAGTTTTTTCACGCACGAAGTGATACGGTTCGGACTGGGTGCACCGACACAAGAGAACCTATCTCCGTTGTCGTCATGTGCAAGGTGGGCCGGAATTCATACCGGTCTTTTGAGCTGGGGACTTGGAACAGAAGGTTGAGCCGATTTTACCAGTGACCACTTTTACCTAACCAATATGTAGCAGACACAAGTAGACTTGGAGATTACAGTTCGTCATGTAAAGACGCCGCATCGTCTACAACCGGTACATCATCCGTCCGAGGCTCACCCCCTGCCATCTGATTGGCACCAGCACCAGCCAGCACGTTCGAATCAGCCGTCGCTACACTCGCATGAATCTTGCCCTCAGCCGCCAGCCGGCGAGCAAATCGGGCAATCTCGCTGTCGTACTCTTCCCATTCGGGAATCTGGCGCGCCCGCGATAGTTTGGGCTCTTTCTGTGTCCATGTCAATTGGGTCAGTGTCGGCATTCTCATCGAAACAGACCACGGGAGAAACGCACAGTGAGAGGATTTTGACACAAGTCGATCGTCTTTGCACGGTGGAGCCTGTCTTTGCTGCCTGTGATCGAGTAACCCTTTCAGTATGATGCCTAACGTGAGAGGTGAAGAACATACACCAGGTCTCACACTGAGCGGTCCCGTCAGCATTTCATTTCATTTCAACAAAGGCATCAACTTACCCATAACCAATCCTCATGCAAGGGGTACTATACTTACGTTCAGGGTATCCGTACTATTCACGAAAAGAGCAAAACTTACGATCGGAACTTGGCCCTGTAAGTTATTGGGAAGATCTTGATGCGCGAACGTCAGTCAGATTTCTCAAACAATATGAACGACAGCGAACCTTGGTCCAGGTTGGCAAGCGAATTGGGATCTTGAGATAGCATTTGGTATGATTGTCGGAGAAGATCCTACAGCTACAGATAAGTGTATGAACGGAAGTTATTATATCGTACACTTACCCCAGCAGCCATCTAAATTCAATCAGTCATGAGCAAGGCAAACACGAGCCATACATGAATGAGACTTGCCTGACGGAAGCGAACAAGGTCTACGACATACAACGCACTCGAGACACCATGAGCATGATGAAAAGGTAGAACATGACGGTCGTCATACCTGATGTGATACGGTCTACCATCCAAGAAATCATGCCAGTAGCCTGTCTTCCAGAAACGGAATCCTTCCATGTCATAATTATCATCTCCCATCGGTGTGTAACCGTACGGCGCTCCGTGAAGATCCAGGTCAACCAGTTCTTGCAGGTCCGCGCGCACGATCTGATCAGCATCTACGAATATCACCTTTTTGAGGTCCATCGGGAAAAGAACGTCCAGAAAGAGGATCTTGTAAGCCCATATGATTCGTTGTTTCTCTTTTTGCGGTCGTAGCCATGATGGCCACTTGTAAGTCACCAGTTCGTACTGGAAACCATACTCTTTCGCCATGTGAGGTATGAATTCCTGGAGGCAGCATCAACCAACACACAACGGGGATGGTAGGGGCACTTACGAGGAAAGATGGTGAAAAGAAGTTCTCGATGAACCAAAACTTGACGCTACTGTTGGTGTTTCGTAACACGCTCAAGATCATAATCGAGGCGAAGCGCTACGCAAAACGCGCCGTGAACAACTGCTACTGGAGCCTAAACGGAATCCTACCTCATACAACAGGCCAGATGCCACGGTGAATATGTTGATGTCTGCTTGACCGCCACCGAGTACCTGGACAGCCTTTATATTTTTGTCGTCCCCTTTCGGTGTGAAGAACGAGGACACCCTAAAATGAAGAAAAATCAGGATCAAAGACGAACGAAAATGTCATGAAACTCACTTGGACACCCAGTTTTCCACGACGTTCCCCGATTCATGCCCAGTCGCTTCACGCAATCCGTCCAAAACATCCATTCTCTCTGCCCCAGGCTTCCGAGCGAGTCGAGGATATAACGTCAGTCCATCAAAGCTCATTACCGTCAATTCGTCGCCAGCCTCGGCAACGGAAGGGCTGTTCCACCCTTCACTCCCAACGCTTTGGAGTTCATATATCTCCTGCCCACGACCTTCCCTGATCTCGAGTCGGAATGTCCCGGGACGTGCCTTGAACTGCAAGTACCCCAAATTGGCGACAACCTGCGTATCGTCAATGATCGATCCGTCTTTGGCGCTCACAAGTTGAAGCTGAACGCCTCTGGGCGGACTGGAGGACTTCAACTCGCGCGCATGTCCTTCTACGACGAGGTAATCTAATGCAAAGAGTGCTTGGACACCTTGAGACTGATCATCACGGGATAGTTTGCCCAGTTGAATGTTGTCCAGATCGTACAGGGCTTCACGTGGCCGAACAAGCCAAGAAGGAGGAACGTCCATGCTCAAGGTATAAATTGGTTCCACGGGAAGTCCATTGAACGTAACTTGAGCAGGAATTTCTTGCCTACGGAATAGTCAAAGCCAGAAGTTCAAGCATGAAATAAAGATCCTACCCATCAGCATCATAGTCAAGACGTGGGATAATATTATATCGGTAAAATCTCTTAAGAGGCATCTGAATTTCATGGACGTTTTTAGAATGAACTCAGCTAATAAGAAAATGGCCTTCATACCTCAGAGCGTTGAGTTGGATTCAAGTAGAGTTCAACGTAGATATCCGGAAAGAGTTCAGAAGACAGCTAGGGTCGATCAGCACTCTTCATGCGAAACGGCGCAGTTTCGAAAGCTTACAGCCAAAATCGTCGCCCACCGCTGAGCAGTTTCGCTCAGAGGATCAATCATCACCACGACATGGCTCTTAGCCACAGCGGGGTCACCGACTGACAGCTTACTACAATGGGAAATAAGTAAAAAGTCTGAACGAGCGAGTCAGAAGCACTCACGTATAGTTGCTCGAAAGCAAACGATAATTCCGTGTGCGTGGTTTGGGTGTAGAATCGAAGAGACCCACTTCAGAAGGGTCAGGCTGTTGATCGGCGTAAATGAGCGAAGACGCCATCGAAACCAAGTCTGCGCGCTCGGATCTGATCGCGCGTCAACCAACCCAGTCTCATGGCGAATGGAATAACACGACTTACGCGTTGACCGTGCCGTCTGCGCCGAGAATCTCATCGACTGCGTCAGCTACTCGGCCGACACGTTGCTTGATTTCGAAGGCCTCCAGCATCTCAAAATCCTCAGCAACAAATT
>JBBPTK010000907.1:0-10655 GCA_038094135.1 Spongiforma cf. squarepantsii
CGGACACGACGTACTTCCCCACGGACGAGCTGGGCAACGTTCCGGACCAGTTAGAAGCAGTGGAACAAGTCGGCTCAGACAAGGACCTTGCATTCCTCGGGTGGGTCGTACCCGGTTCCGAGTTGGTCGTCGTTGGCTGACGTTTGTTGCAGGTTCACGTTCAAGCGTTTTACTTGAGAGGTAGCGTCGTTCCTAGATACCCAGATCGTTAGCATATCCATCGTCGTTGTAATCTTGTCGTCGGTGCTTCGTCGTGATGTACAGTGTCTCACGTGACCTTTAAATGATGATGTCCACGTATGAAATTGAACCGACTCGTTGACCGGCCATGACGTTCACCGTCCCGTCGCATCTTCCCCGGCAAGTCGACGTGTCCTCGCAGATTCTTTCAAAACTCGACTCCGTCTCTTTTCACTCCCTCAACTCTGCCGTCGCCTCAGAATGGCTGACTGAACTGGACGAGTCCATCCGTCTCACCAACGTAACGCACTTTTCCCTGATCTTCTCGTCTCGAATTGACCTCCTCGGGCAGAAACGCATTCATGACCGTATACTTGCAGATCTCCCTGCATTCGAGGTACAATTGGCCTCCGCACGGTCTGCACAGCAACGCCTCCGAGCACTCGCGAGCGACGTAGACACACTCGACCGTGCGGTCTCAGACCCCGAGGTGCGACTTGTCATTGCAACTTGCGGGAATGGTCGTGAACCCGTTTCTTTAGGACGGTCTTACCCAGACACTTCTCGTTGCTCTCAGAAGACACCAATCTTTCGCTCAGGCAGCCCTGAATGCCAGCGTGCTGCACGCGTCGCTGGCACACCTCTCGGAATGCAAGACTCGGCTCGAACAGGTGCAGGGCTTGGTGGAATCGGGCGACCTCCCAGCGGCAGTACCAGCAACCGCTCAATTGTCCCAGCTTCTCGATGCGACGCCTGCACCTCTAGGGGAGGCGACCATCACGTCAGACATGAGGGTGCGTAGCGTCGCAGTTGCAGGCATCCATCATCTGAATTCATTCTGCAGTCCAAGTTGCGCGCGCTTACCAACCGGATCGAAGAACTGTTGAACAATGCCTATTCTCAATGCGTGGTCGTCTCTGCGACAGAGATGGACATCCACCCCTTTGTTCTCGGTCGGTCTCCAACCATCTCCCAGCAACACTGATGCTCATGTTCGTCGTGTAGTTCCGAATTCGGAGAAACCCACACCACTGCTTGCCGTGCTGTCGTCGCTTTCCCAAACCTCGTTGTCCGCTCACATGACCACGTTGCGGCGTGACGTCACTGCACATTACATTGACCTTTCTCTCCACCGTCCTGCCTTGCTATCAGTTTCTCAAGAACCAGATCAATTTGGTTCGTTCGTTCACAGATTGCAGCGGCTTCCCTCTACAAACTATAAAGCAACACCATTCAGCAGTTTGTCGCGCGCTTTGGAATTCATCAACGATACGCTCCTTCCTTGTTTGCCCCAGCCGCAGCGCGACTCGTTCCCTAAAAGTCTTGTCAAACCGTTGACGACATCTATCATGACTCACCTGCTCATTCCTTCGTTGCCTTCTAAATTGGACGCCCTCCCTGCATTCTTGGAACTGACAAGAAACGCGGTCGATTTTGAGACGAAGTACGTTGTCGGGCTGCTCAAAGGGGATGGTTTCGACAGAGAGATCAGAAGTTGGGTGGACAATGTTTGTGGTCATTACGAGAGAGGACGACGGCAACGTATCCTCGATGACACCCGAGAAACCATCTTGGCCAGCGCATCTCGCCCCAAAGATACATTTTCTGCCGAGTTCGCCACGATCATCAACGTTGTTCACCCCGTGGTGGAACCTGCTCCTATTGTGACGGACAAGTGGAACTCGACTGATGTTCACAGCATTAAGACAGATTCGTCAAGTTCTGTAATCGATGCAGGGGATGCCTGGGGCTTGGATGATACCATCGAGGAACCAGAAGCAGTTTCAAAACAAGAATCGTCGGAGGAGCCCGAACCAGATCCGAATGAAGCTTGGGGTTGGAATGATGACTTGACTGAAGAATCACCCAAGACAAACGCTCCAGATTCTGAAATTACCCCCGAGCAACCCACTGAGGATGAAGTTTGGGATGATGACCCATGGGCTGATACTTCAGCCAACGAAGTAACTTTGTCCGACCTCTCACCTGTAGCCTCTTCCAAGGCTCCGCTTCTACAGCCAGCACCGATAGCATCAACTTCAAACAGCCGCCCACAGCCACTGTCCAATGGGCATCCACCAACAAACGGTCACGCCACCAATGGCTATCATTCCTCACCTAAGCCTTCACAAAATACAGTTATCAACAAGGAGCCATATCCGGTATCAGTGCTTGTTCGACGCATTGTCCAATTTGTCGAGGCTGCTTTGCGTGAGGGCAAGGCGCTTGCGTCCTCTGGCATCTTCTCGAAGTCGTCGTCTTCTTCACCCCCGGGCATGTTGATCACTCAGTCTGCCTCTTTGGTTCTCGACCTGTACTGTGCATTACATCCGGTCGTGGCTGCCTCGAGGTTGGCACAGCCTGTCGGCCGCATGCAGTTTTCAAACGATTGCTACTACCTGTCAGAGGAGATGGATCGTGTGTTGAAGCATGAACAAGAGCAGTCCAGCGTCCAAGAAAGACTGGAAGAGTGCAAAGACGACCTCAAAGTCCTGGCAGACAGCTGGTTTTATCAAGCCATCGTAAGTGCTTCTCACCATTATTCGAATGCATGTTTTCATCTTGTCTCTAGGACAACCAAATAGCATCGCTGGAAGTGACTTTGGGTGACGCAGAGGGCTTTACGGACACGTCGGACCAAGATCGTTATGATGACTGCGAGATGGTGATCACTCGAGTTCTTCGGGACGTACGAGGTATCGCACACGCCTGGAAGGTGAGTGTACTTTTCCAGATTGTTTGGCATGCCCTCAGTTGTCTACGAAGTCGATCCTTCCGAAAAGCAAGTATTACACAGCTGTAGGAATGGTCGTCGATGGTGTCTTGTCGCGCATTCTCGATAGCATCCTGGTGATGTCAGACATACCTGAAGTAGAGTCGCACAAGTTGAGTGAGCTCTGTCGGATTTTGACCGCACTCGAGGGGTTGTTCGTGGAGAATACGAGCGAGGTGAGCAAGCTATAGACGGTTCGATTATGATCATTACTAATCTGATCATCTAGTGTTCGTTTGTCGTCTCCTACGTTCCTTCGTGGTTGAAGTTTTCGTACTTATCGGAACTCCTGGTAAGCGACAGTTGATCTGGTGTATCGCAACTCGGATTAATTTCACTCTCTAGGAGGCGTCCATGGTAGATCTAACATATCTCTTCGAGGAAGGCGCTTTGGTGGACTTTGAGATCGATGAGCTGGTTATGCTAGTCAAGGCACTCTTTGCAGACACCCCTTTACGGACGAAAACGATAGACAAGATCATGAATGGACATCCCGTTCGATAGCCTTTCGTTTTTATCCTACCTCCCGACGAGCCGTTGCTGCATCTTTTTTAACTCTCTCGAGTGTGATACCCTACGTATGCGTTTGCACTCGGTATGTAGTTCTCGACACGTTATGCATTATGTATGTATATTGTGGAGCAATAACATTTTTCGCGTCATTTACATTGTTCGATCTGCGGTACATGATAGAATA
This sequence comes from Spongiforma cf. squarepantsii, assembly GCA_038094135.1. NCBI lineage: Eukaryota > Fungi > Basidiomycota > Agaricomycetes > Boletales > Boletaceae > Spongiforma > Spongiforma cf. squarepantsii. Next base: position 3,651 of record JBBPTK010000907.1, read on the forward strand.
CAGTTTCACGCAATAATTATAACAGTCACCTAACACCCAAGATGTGAGAAAGAGGGAACATATCATAGAAGATCTACTCGTCTGGAACGTAACACTCGTTCGGAAGACCCAAAGGAACCAACCAACCAAAGACCAAGGCCACAAAAGCGAGCCAGACAAACGCAGCATGCCCGCCCAATACATGGTGTTCATTCGAGAACGCATACATCGATGTGGCCATCGCAGGTCCAACCGCTCTTGCGACCGACGCCGACGTTTGACCCATGCCGTGAATGGTACCCAGCGTGCTCTTGGACGGTGCGGACGCAGTGATGAACATAAACACACATGCTATCGTTCGTCAGTCCTCGTCTTTTTTTCATATACACACATGTAAGAGTCAATCGGAAGCAATCCCTGGCAAAATCCAGGGCGAGAAAAAAAGAGAAGCAAATGAAGCTGGCAGAACGTACCAAACGCGACGTCCCAAAAGACGACAAGCGCGAGCTGTAGGACGAGACAGACATATATCCACACGTCCACGACGTGGCGCGTCTGGACGATCCAGCTCATGAGCGGGAAGAGGAGGACGAGAGGGAGGTAGCAGAGGATGGATCTGCAAAGGAGGCGCTTGGGGATGATCCTGTCTACCAGCGGGGCTAGAAAGACGAGCTGGAAGAGGCCGTCGACGAGGCCCTGTAAGCCGAGCCAGTTCCCAATGCTGGATGGGGATAGTCCGAGGCCACCATAGTCGATTGGAGTAGACAGGAAGAGCGACAGGAGACACTTGGCGGAGATGTCGAGGTATCCGAGGATAGCATAGCAGACGAGGGGATAGATGATGGGTGGTACGAGTAAATCTCGAAAGGGTGTTAGAGACTTGGCCTTGGGGATAGCTGGTACAGTCCGTTCTAGGTCTGGCTCGACGTAACCACCGTTCGATGCTAAGGAATGATGGCGTTTGCGCTTCGCGGCGGCCAATGTCTAAGGTCGTGTTGATCGCCAGTAGACACCTGAATACGGCTGAACTGACCTCTTCCAAAAAGAAGAATAAAATGATAGTCGTGACTGCCACGATCGAGGCGACTACTCCAGACGGAAGAAAGTAGGGGTGATCTGTCCAGAAAGAACCAGAAAAGATTTTAGGAAATCGGCCCGTCGGTCGAGTTAGAGCCCCTCCTATAAATGGCCTTGCCATGCTATCATTAGCAACGGGGCTTTAGTACGTCCGAAAGCAAGTCGACATTTACCCTAATGTCGACCCAGTACACCATCCGATCGGCATCAGAGCAAATGCGTGCGCTATATTCGTCGAGTCGGTCAGTTCGGCGATCATGCTCTTCACGGCGCCGACGTTGCCGTTCAGCAAACCGCATAGACACCGACTTAGAGCAAACTCAGCTAATGCCTGTGGCGCTCAACCCGAACTAACCTGACTACAAGCTGCCAAAATGTTTTGGAGAGCCCAAAACAGGTCATCGATATACATAATCCAGAGAGGCCAATCAGGATGACCGGCTTTCGACCAATTCGATCGGACAGGCGGCTCCAATGCACGACGGCCATGGACTGAGTTACGAAAAAGAGAGATTCCTGTGGCATTTTGTGAAATGGTAATCTCGAACAAAACCATGATGACTTACAATCACACCCATGTAATATCCTACCTTGTGCTTGTCTCCTCTCGTGATATCAAGCCCGCTGACGAGCTGATTGATGTAAGGATGTATGGACATGGATGATAGAGGCTCGGCGAATTGTATCAGTAACAAAATACCGAGCTGAAGTTTCGGAAGGGGCGTTCGTGCCTTTTTCCGGGGCGAGGCGGGTAAGAGTGGAGCAAGCTCATCCCGGGCCAGACAGCAGGACACGTTCTCTGTCGCGCTAGTCATTTCTGAAGCGAAAGGACGCAGTAGCCACTAGGTCTGCTGCGTGTCTTTCTTTAGAAGGAACGACCGGATAATCATGCTAACGACGATCTTCAGGTCAGTAAAATAGAAACCGGTGAAGTATGCACTGGCAAGTTTACATGTTTCGCAAACTTCCGATGGACGCGAAACTTGGAAAATGACGTGGCTGGTAGTGCGGTGAGTCGGAATGCACGTAGCACAGTCAGCCATTGCAATGTTGAGCAAGAAGTATTGGCATGGATATAATCACTGCTATTACATACCGTTACTTAAGGCATGTATTCCAAGCTGGCTCCCAGGATCTGTGGGGTCGATCATTAGGGCGTTAGTTCAGAAAATAGGGTGTCTGCAGCAGATCGCAGTTGTTATGAACAAGAGAGCGAGGAGATCGTATCATACGGACTTGAGCGTTTCACGGTGAATGCCGCCCGACAAATCACACCGATCTCGCTGTGTTCCGAGATCCATCTGAATCCCGTCGGATGGGTGACTCAGGACGCGGTGGAATCATCTCAAATATCTTTTACCCGACGATGATGAGCGCCACTATTGAATTAGACTTACTTAAAGACTTGAGAATGGCCGAACGTGGTCGGGCGCGTCCACACACGAGTTCAAACGTTCACAGTTCACTTTCAAATCACTCGTCCACTCGGAATATCTCGAACTCGGAATATCTAGATATCCGATCCACCATAACTTCATTCGTGATGCGTTTCAGGGTGAATGCCAGTTCATGTTACCCTCCGAGGTATCCTCGTATTATCGCAGACTCGGAGATAAATTGATATTGCACGTTACCCGGGATGGCTCGGAGTGGGCACGTTAGTGGTACTTGAGGATTATTATGGTACTGAACAGCGACGAATGGTAATCTATAGTAAGGTGGGTTTCTCACTGGATCTCTCGATCTCAGTACGCGACATATGCCACGCATAGCAACGGAAAACCTGCATAAAGGCCAACCCAGAACACGACGTTGCCTATGAGTTTGTTCCGCTTGATAACTGGAGCGCGCGAGACAAGTATAAGCGGAATCTGGACGAGCTGCATAAAGAATAGGTAGAGTCTGATACGAAACGTCGTCAGTCTACCTTCAATTTCACTCTAGAAACCACCCCACCTGAGCTTCCGTGTAACGATGACCATGACCAGTTCATGGACCGCGGCACTCAGCAAAAACGTGACGAACATCGCTCCGGTACGAGAAAGAGACGGATACGCAGCAAGCGATGATGCGTACACATGTCGGAGAAGAAACTGATGTACAGGTTTATTCCACTTTCGAGAGAACTCGTCCCATGACGTTGAGTTCCACTATTGCACAGGTCAGTTCGTCATGTTTTCGTCAGCGGCGTATGGAAGCGGTATTACTTACCCAATCTTCGTAGAACTGCCGATCCGCGAAGCTATTCCATGGGGTGAGCTCAGACTTCCAAGAGTTGTGCCTGTACTCTGCTCACTATGACAACTCAGCGAATGCGTTACAAATACATTCTTCATATGGAAGGAAACCTGTCAGTAACCCGACCGGGGGCTCTGTCGATTGACTCACCGAATATAATGTAGAAAAGCAACAAATAAGAAATCATGAACGGCAGGGCCAGATCCAATAACGAACGAAAGAACGACTGGTCTGGGGAAGGTGTAAGTGGCATTATGAAACTCTCGGTGACCGTGTAGAGAAGGGCAAAGGATCCCATGAACGCGACAGTCTTCTCAAAGACATATTCGGGACGGATGCTGCGAGACATATGAAGATTTCGGGCAAGTCAAGATCGACGAGAATAAGCTTACCGATCAGTGCGTGGATATTCCAATTCGTACACAAGTGTCGGGATCAACATGTAGGTGCAAAAGTTCTTCCAGGTCAGGTTCTCCGGGTATCTCACCCGTTCGGTCCCCGAAGACACGAGTTCAGCGTCGAGTTCAAGGAATTCGCGTGCTGCGGAAGAAATCGCCTGAGACGGGTGATGAACAAGCATCGACGCGGGTGTTGGTGTTGACGCCAAAGCAAGCGTATCGACAACAGAGACATCAGGAGTCGACGGGTTGCTGGAGCCGGGAGTGGCATCCTCGACAACCGGTGTAGCAAGCTCGACCACAGCACCCTCCGCAGCAGTCGCCAATCTGCGTCGAAGTACATTTGTCTGCAACATCACAGCTTGTGCACTTTGTGTATCGAGTTGCGAATCAGATTCAGATTCAGAGTGAGGGGTGGTGGAACTCGAGTGGAGACGAGCCATGCCATCTAGACACGCTTTGTCCCAACCTCCGACCGACGGATCTTCAGTCAGAGAGCGAAGATGGGCAAGAACTCGTCGCGAGCGCTGGGAGATATCGTGGAGATAGCCATTGACAGAGATGTAGGAATGCATCTTCATGATCATCACGAGGGAATGCAAAGTCAAGAAACCAGCTTGAACCCATGGCCATTGTCTGCTCGGATGTCGTTCACCGGCCGTTAAGCGAGGAATGTGAATATATGCTCACCGATGATAGGTCCACGTGATAACGGCAACTAACACGAACGTTTGGAAAACGTGTTGAAGTACGATGCCTGTCCAGTAATGCTTTATCCAGCCCTTGCTTATTGCCTGTGCAAACGGTACACAGACTGCGGTAGTGAGGACGAGGACGGCATCAGACAGAGCGAGAACGACCGCGTCGCGAGAGAACATGGTAGCGAAAGCAAAAGACAACGCATACCCGTTAGTTTCGAGAGAAGAAACAAACGTCTGTACAGTGAAGAGGAAGAGAGACATCCAGAAAAGCGTAAAGAAACCCTGAGGAAGGTGTCAGCGGGAATGGGTCATAGACAGGAAGCAGCGCGCACTCTGAACTCATTCGATCCCGACGACTCGTTGGTGATGTCAAAATGGGATTTGCGGGGCTGGAAGGTGATCAAGGCGCGAAGCCTCTTCGAAGACTTTGACCGAAAGGGTTTGGACACATAGAGAGTACCTTCTGCAGAATAGTCGGTGCTCGCCGTGGAGGGAGGTTTCATGATGGTCACTGGTTGGGAGATGCAAGGAAGCATGGCCATGGTACAGCTCGGCTCAGAACGGGAGAAACTTGATGACAATTAAGGGCGATGAGTTTATTACTACTCCAAAATTACTCATGTCAGACACGTCTCAGATCCATCTTACGTGGATGCGCCAGGCCATGGCGATGGTGAGCATAATACCATCTAGAACTCTACATCTCTCTCAGACTTAGTAGGCAGAGGAGGCCCTCGCTGCTGGCGAAGTACCCGTTGGGTGTGTCTTTGTTCGAGACGGTGCCATCATCGCCATGGCGCGCAATCGGACCAATCAGCTGCGCAACGTACGTACGACGCTCGCATCCGCTCTTTGACATGTGATTCATCTCTCGGCGCAGGCTTCGAGGCATGCAGAGCTCGAAGCCATCGACCTCATCCTCGGCGATCCGTCGCTCACGCCTCCGTCTTCGGCTGCGCGCTATCCCCTCGCTGACACGACGCTCTACGTGACCGTTGAGCCATGCATCATGTGCGCATCCGCTCTGCGCCAGCTTGGCCTCCGTCAAGTCTTCTACGGGTGTGAAAACGACAAGTTTGGAGGGTGCGGAAGCTTGCTCGGAGTGAACGAACGGTGAGTAAAACAAGATTGAACCAGATAAGACTGATTGTATGGTTGATTGCCGTGAATCCACAGCCTCGAGCACCCCGTACACCCTTCCTACAAAGCCTTTGGCGGGTATCTGCGAGAAGACGCGATAATGATCCTACGGCAGTTTTACGTCACAGAGAACACCAACGGTCCGTCCCTCCGTTAAAGATCCGATACCCTTTTACCTTCAGTCCTTTCCGTCCTGTAAACGTTAAATCTTGTTATACAGCACCCACACCACGCCAAAAGTCTACACGTGTCCTCAAAACCGACATATCTCCCAACCTTTCAACTGGAACAACTTCGCACTCAGAATGAAAACGTGCACCGAGCTCTATTCTTCACATTAGCACTCTAAATACTATTCCGTGAGAATACTAGAATTTCAGTTTTCATCTTGCCATTTCAATCCAAGGGATTGAGCGACGAATCCCCATTTGTCCGCGGCATCTTGGATACTGATATAGATCAAAGCAAGTATATCGCGTTATCATATCAGTTCATCAGCTTGGTTCTAATCAGAACACCAAACTAGATTTTGGGACTCACCGTTTCTCGGTGGCCTTTCCGGCCCCATGTCCTGCCTTTTTATCTATTCGTATGAGAAGAGGGTGTGGATTCTGGGGCAACGTATGCTGCAGCGTTGCGGCAAGCTTGAAAGAGTGTAGAGGGACGACACGGTCGTCATCTTCAGCACCATCAAGACAATCAGCCATCATCGATGAAGAGCAACAGCTGTACGCACGATCAGCGGTCATCAATAACAAGGGTGGCAACGTTTTGTCCTTGGGTACATTATGAAGTGGCGAGATGGGGTATATGAAATCAAAGTCGTGTGGGTCATGCGGATCGCCATAGTCCGCAGTCCAGGCCTTGCCTGCGGCCGCAAGATCAGAGTTTCATAACAATAACAACAACAATAGAACAACGGGTGAGTCATACCGATGGTAAAGTCTGCAAACTTTTTTAAAAAAAGTCAGTCGAAATGAGTCTCGAGTCAGGCAATACACCTACTTTGAGTAAATCCATCACCCCCACTTCTGCGACAGCAGCCCCAAATGTACCTTGCGGGGCAATATTGACGCAAGCACCTACTAAAAGGCCTGTGTGTTTATGGTCAGGGCACCGTCATCAAACAAGTCGTGAGACCACTTTCCTCCGTTGGAACCGCCATTGATAGCAACCTTACCCGGGGCTGCGATTTTGTTCTTCACCAAATACTCTCTATTTTGGAAACTTAGTGTGACGTGTGTGAAACAAAAAAAAGTCAGTCTTACGTGGCAGCAATGAAGTCGTTGAAGACATTGATCTATATGAAACGAGTAAGACACTCAGATGTTTTCATAGATATCTGCAAACCTTGCGCTCCCTGATTCCCGCATTGTGCCAATCTTCGCCGAACTCGCTACCTCCTCGGATGTTCGGCAGGGCAAAGACGGCACCGTAAGACTTCAAGAAAGTCAGAATTGCAGGGCTAAAGC
>JBBPTK010000909.1:0-10617 GCA_038094135.1 Spongiforma cf. squarepantsii
GCCAGTTGTGCTACCAGTTGGCAACTGGACTTTGAAACACTAGAGGTAAGCGGTCTTGATATTGACCTGCTCAATTTCCCAGTTGAGACTTGCACCAAGGTGGGCTAGCACATGGAAGGATTCCAGGTGGGCAGTGGGAGATGAAGTCTTTGTGTAATCCTCACCATAGACAGCTGAGTACCCACAGCAGACATACCGAGCTTTGAAGTGCACCAGTATGCCATGTTCATCTCGCTTGATGCGAAAAATTGCATGACCCTTCATAATGCATCGACCAGCAGGTACCGAGGAACATGGGACAAGCTTGTAGACCCCAAGTTCCTTGAGAGAGGCAAACTCCTCCTGTAGGACAGCATGCCAGGCATCGGCATTGGGGGATGCCATAGCTTCAGCAAGAGTGGTTGGTTCATCAGACCCAGCTTGCTGTTGATCAATTGAGGGAGGGTTAGCAAAGTAGGCATCATGCTGTTGGCTAGGTGGTACAAATGGAATGCCATTGATGGTGCATTGTTTTTCAGAAGGAAAACATGTGCAAGACGAGTGACGAGGCAGCGCCAGGGATGGAGTATCCTGTGAAGAAGCAGAGGGTGCATCATGTACTGGGGCTGGGTCATCAAGAGGTGGCTGTACAGGCATAGGATGCAAAGCAGAGCCGATAGTGGCATCGCCAACTTGGTGTGACTCGATGAACCGGACATGGAAAGAGGTGAAAACTTTGCAGGATGCTCTGTGATAGCAGCAATAGGCTTTAGAGTCAAGAGAGTAGCTGATTAATATGCATTCGACTGAGCAATCATAGACTTTTGGATTGTGTTGATTTTGGATGAGGACAAATGCTTTATAGCCAATTTCACGCAGGTGTGAGAGGTCTGGTAACCTGCTGTGCCATCGTTCATATGGAGTGCAGCCACTGAGTGACTTGGCTGGTGTCCAATTGGTAAGATAGCATGCAGTGAGCACGAACTCATCCCAACGGTTGACAGGGATGTCGCATGATGAGCGCATGGCACGAGCCTTACCCATAATGGTGCAGTGGAGGCATTCAATGTGTCCATTTTGTGCAGAGGTATAGGGTGCAGTGAATTGTTGGGTAGTGCCTTGGGATGCAAGCCAGTCGCACATGGCATGACTGCGTAATTCCCCATTGTCTGATCGGTAGATTCCTACACAACAACCTGTCTCCACTTCACGGGCATGTTCCCATGCTTGGAGTGCTGCAAAAGCATCAGATTTGGTGGTAAGGGGAATGGACCAAGTGAATGAGGAAAAGTTGTTGATTATGTGTAAAACATAACGGTTGCCAGAGGCTGACACATGATCAGGATGTTCCAATAGGTCTACATGTACAATACCCAATTTTCGTTGTGCATGCTCGCCCTCCCTGGATGCAGGAACACTATTTCGGGTCTGTTTCCCAAGGACACAATGTTCACAAGTGGGGGGTGGTGACAGAGGGATAGGTGACGTACCAGTGGCTTGCCCACTGGACAACAGATCCACCACAGCATGATAATTGGCATGACTGAGACGATGGTGCCAAGTGACAAGCGTGGGTTGACATTGAGCTAGTAGTGCATGCACAGCAGTGAAGCATCCACCAGAAATGGCATAAAGATTGTATGAGGTGAGGGATCCAGACAGCATGTGAACACCATTCCAAGCAGTCACCCAGCAGGAAGTTTCATCAAAGTTGACAGAGCACTGGCAGGCCCTGCACAAGGCAGAGACAGAGATGAGATGTATGCTGGCAGTGGGGATGAATAAAACATTGTCGAGTGTGAGGTGCAGGCCCTTCACGATGACCAAGCAGATGGAACCAACCCCAATCGCCTGTATGGCTGAGCCACCAACACCATTAATGCACCGGGGAGCAATTGGGCGCAGCCAGTAGAAATCACTTTGGGCATTGGAGATACGAACTGAAGCCCCACTGTCAAGGAAGAATGGCGTGATGGCAGGGTTGACAACAGTGGGCTGGCGTTGATTGGGGGCTTTGTAAATTAACCCAGCGAAGTCGCAGGTGTGTGAGTGGAGGTGCCAATCAACAGGGCAGTAGCAGTGCCAAGGTCAGAGGCGAGCATAGCATCATATTCGGCAGTGTCATGGGGAGGAAGTTCTTCAATGAAAGTGGAAGGGAGTGGATCAGATGCCAAGCCAGCAAATTCTTGCGAAGTGGGTGTGGTTGATGAGGCAGTAGGGGTGGCAGTACCTTCAACAAGGTATGCATGAAGGGTGTCAGGATCGATGAAGTATGCCTTCCTGTTGTTGGCAAAACACACAGTCCCAAGAGTGCCAGTTGATGCAAACTTGGTGGAGCGAGCACCATGCGAAGATTGTTTGCCTTTGTCCTTGTCCTTTCAGTCTGCTGATCTCATTGGTCTTCTCTGAGCCATTGTTGTCAGGGCGGGTTTCACTGGTATGATTCTCCCCCCAATGATGGTTACGACCAGGTTTCTGTGAGGAGATGAGAGCAGTTGGGACCAATGAGGATAGTTTGGAGGCATTGATGAGCTGTTGCTCAGTGTTGAGGTGAAGGTGGGCACACAGGGAAGTGTAGGGTTCCACATCAGTGCTCAGTGAGATGCTGTCAGCAATGTGGTCTCGAACTGTAGGGAATTTGTCAGACAATGCATTGAGCATAATAAGGGTGAAGATATCTTTGGTTGGAAGCCCCATGGAGTATATCGCACGACGTCTTCAGAAATTTGATGGGACGTCATAGACAGCTGTTCAGAGCAGCGATAACGGACAGCAAGGAGTTTCTGGATGAGCAAAATCTGGGCGATGGGGCCAATTCTTTCGTGTCATGCACGTAAAGCGTCCCAAGCCAGTTTCGCATTGGTAAAGGATCACAAGAAAATTTGCTCTTCAGGAGTGCACTTGCGCCATAAAGCGGCAACGATGCAAATGTTATTGGCATCCCAGATGGCCGCACCAGAGTGATTGAGTGTGGGGTCTGGGCAGGGGATGGAGCTGGTGAGATAGCTGCCACCATGGTTGAGGTAAATGATGTCTTTGTTGAAAATATGAGATAATCATATTCTAGAACGGTCTGTTCCTTACTTCATACATCCAGACTGATTCTATTGCTATTCATATTCCTTCTAGAATGTTCTATATTCTAGATCATTCTATATGACATCATCAGTCCAGATGATTCCATATGACTTATGCTGACTGAGTATACTTACTCATATTTGAAATAAGAGCTTAATGCTATTGGCTGTTATTCACAACCCTTTACCCTATTTCAAATATTCCTTTTATACCTACTGTGGACCACATAGATACAAACAGTGTCCTGTAGTATATAAGACCAGGACTTTGTCCTGTCTCAATAACGAGTTCCCACTTCGTTCTCTCTTCTATAACCCAACCACCCAACCCTCTAAGTCTTACCAAGACTATAAAGAGCACTTTGTTCTCATATAATCAAGTAAGTAGCAGTCTCTTGCTACTGTTCATATATCCCCTTCGTTCCTGTGCTGTAGAAATATCCCTGGTGGTATTTCTATAGGTTATGAGCCCTGCCTTTTCACACTAGTCCATCTTCTATATGCGTACACGATGCCTACTGCAAACAGCACCTTTACTTGGTTTATGGTACACGTTCTTAACTGTCTTCATATCCTCTTGGGAGTTATCCTTCTGGTTGGCAACAACCACCCCAATGAGACTACTGAAGACTCAGCTTACTGGGTCTTTGGTAACTGTGCCGTCATCTGCATTTTTAATGCTATGACGAGAGTAGCCCACATCACAGTTATCAGCAAAAACAAGATGGCAATTCTGACTATCTCTCCTCACATTACAGATCCAGGTACATCCTTTGCTGATATCACTGCTGCTTGGACTGCTCTCCATTGTTGTGTTGACGAAGTCGTTCCAAATGCCTTCCCCAACAATGCTGCTGTAACCACAGACCAGCTACCTCCTTGACTTCACCATCTTCCTCAGACCTCAAGGTTACTACCTACCGATCAACCTACTCCAGTCCCTACTGGTGTAAGGACTCCATTCAGTCTTACCCGATCTGCTAGATCTATTTGTCGATCCCCTGTGATCCACTATCCTTCTAGAGATGACACTTCCTCTTGTGTCATCGGAGCAGATCTATCCATACCTGCTTCTTCTCAACTCTCTTGTCCTATCTGCAACCGGATTCTACGCCAAGGTCAAACCTGCAGACACATTGACCTACAAGTCCTTGTTTATCAAGTCAATCCTAGAGATGAGAAGTACTGTCCCAGACACTGCTTTGTCTATATAGATCTTCAGAACCAAGCCAAAGTCGATCAGTTCAACTCCTATACTAGTAACCTCAATCATCCCGTCCTCTCCACATCCCAATACCAATTCAATGGCTCTCTACCTTCCTCTCATCAGTCCCCACAATCTGATTGTCAATGAGATTGACTATCAGAACCCTCTAGCAGAACAGGTCAACACATTCATGGGCTTTCGACTGTGGCGACCCCACACCATTGATCTGGTATCCACAGTCATAGACGACAAACCTCAAGTAATGATCTATCAGGATCCACTCTACATTCCTCCTTGAACTCCTCACAATGTCCATCTCACCAGAATATTCATCATGATGAGGAATGGAATGAGAGAATTCCACCCTCAAATTCGTCTTCCAACTCTGCTTCAATCCAACTACCAGAACCCCATTCCACATCTCACAATGCTTCGATCTAGACGCATTGTATGCCCCATTACCCTTAAATCCATCGACACTGGCCTCCCCTATGACGTCAATACTTTCGCATATGAGGGAGAGACTATCACTTCCATTTTCGAAGGAGCCGGTTAGCCTTCCCTGTCCAACACATGGGAGACAAGGAGATGACACCAATCCATGGACATGGATACAAGATTCTTCAACTCGATCATCTTCCTTACACTAACCGGTGGCAGGGACAAATGTTTAGAGCATCAAATGCAATGATTCCTAACCTTGTCTATGGACTTGGTGCTATTGGTAACCAATCACATCATGTTAATCCTCCCACTATGTCTGCTTTTCATCGTTTCTTTGACACTTTACTTAGAAGACAATATTGGGGTTTAGATCATATCTCTCTTTCTGATCACAGGCGACTTGTCTTAAGGACACACAGACTGGCTAATAACTTAGTCCAGAATGTCCGCCATGATAACCACTATGGAGATACAACTCTGAGAGCAGTTTGATCTAGAAGACGAAGATCTAGACATCCTTAAGTATAAAGCAGATCACTTTCTTGAATTTCCATTACTTCTTGATTGGCTTCACTCAATTCCCATCCTACCTTCTGGGCCATGCAATTCCATTTATTATGCCTTTGACTACACTAGAGATTACGATGGTTATGATGGTTTACTTGTATCGTTCTTGACAGTGAATGCCCTCAATAAAACAAGGAGACTTTATCCATTCATTAACTGTTATGAAGCAACCAACTCCATCATGGATATTCCCTTCGAAAATATCCATTTCTTCCCTAATCAACATCTCAATCGACTCCCATACTCCATTCCTACACCACCAATTTCTGGACCAAACATCCTACCATACTCCAGAAAAGAATGGAGATCAATCAAAGCCAATCTATGGGAACAACAAAACCATAATCTCACAAGAACCAAGAAGAGAATCTCCTGGGAAATACGCCAATCTACCTGGGAATGGAAACAAAGAGACAATGAAAGAATTAGAGGACTACAATGAGACCTTTGAGATCTCACCATTGGAGAAAGAGAGCTTCCTAGAGAACCATACTTTGGTATTCAAGATTTGGAGAGAGAGGAAGAAGAAGTCAAACCTGTACCATATATGGGACAAGTTCCTGATCTATCAGATCAAGGAGGAGAAGAGGAATATCATTGGCCATCTGATGATACCTCTAACGACGACGATGAAGGATACATCTATTCTTCCTCTTATATTGATATGGTGTTTGAATCACTGAATGCTGATTCTGATCTTGATTTGAATTTAGTCTTGCACATTTTATAAACAATGGCACACAACCTTCCTGAAGACTCATCCATCAAATACAACCCCAAATTCATTGGAGACTATGTTCTCACTGGAAAGATGAACTACCCTATGTGGGCTGCCATAGTCCAAATGGAACTTGAAGCATATAATGTCTTCAAAATTGTTGATGGCACCACTACCTACAACAACATGAACAATGCAACTGAACAGCTCAAATTTAAAGCTGTCAATTGCAAGGTAGTTGGTATCATCGGCAAGACATTAGACAAGTCCCTCATCCACTATGTTGACCATGATGGACATCACATCACTGCACCTGACGGCACCATTACTCTGGCTTATGTTTCAAATGCCAAAAGGCTTTGGGACAACATGAGGACACTCTTCGGAGTACAAGGCAAATCTGCCATTTATGCCTGTTTCCAGAGAGCCCTCAGGAAATGCATAACCATTGCAAAATATGCACATGATTGCAATGAGATCAGAAGCCTCTTTAGCCAACTAGCCGATGCCAGAGTTGGTCTACCAGAACAACTCAGATGCATGATCATGCTCAACAATCTTCCTTCCAAACTCCCCACTTCTGCCTCTGTATCATCAATTCCCATTCTGATGGCAACTTCTCCTTGCAAAATGTTATTGAACGCATTGCTGATGAAGTCCAAAACTATCAGAACCAAGGACGCTCAACTGGATCTAGACCACAAAATAGATCCAGAGCAAATGAAGTCGAAGCCAATCGGACCGTAGCTATAAAGAAAGGTCCTCCTCCTGCAAACTCATGGAACCAACAATTGAAACCACAAACTTCCAATCACCCTAACCCCTCTAACCATAACTCCACACCATGTGGAAGAGGAACCCCTGATGGTTGAGGACTGCCAAAGTCTAAAAAACCTGGCAAAGAGATGAATAGAAACTGGTTCCAAGCGAGACAGAAGGGAAAGGCAAAGGCACATGAAGTCCAAATCGAAGATGACACATATGCAAATGAAGTCATCATGGGAGACCATACCATTTCCCCTATAGTCAATCTACCATCTCCAAGGTATCCTACTTTGGATGGAGAGATCCCACAAGGATTATATAATGAGGCACATGCCTTATTAGATGACTACTTGGAGGAAGGAGAAATGGTACCTCAAGAAGAAGATTACATGGAGGATGACAACGGTATGAACATGGCAGGTTCATCTTCACAGCCCTTTTAAAGGAGAGGCACCAATACACCTCCAATTCGGTGACCTCATTCATCCAGCAGAGATAAAAGGAGATACTACTAGGGTCACTCTGCAGAAAAAGCAGAAGAAAGAGAAAGGAAAAGTTACTTTTTCCATTGGTGGACTTATATCTTCCCATAGTCACAACAATATCCATCAACTGGATATTGCCAACACCCTTTTACCTTCGCATCCTAGACAGGTAGCCGTGGTACAACCATGAGTTAGAGCTGGATCTCCAACACCAGCCCCCTACCTTATCTCAGACAATGCTTTCGGTGTTGAGAATGTATACTGTGACTTTTATGCCTTGGCATGCAACACTAAACAAAACCTCACCTTTTCCAAACAACACTGGTTAGTTGATAGTGGTTGTACTGACCACTTGACACCTTTCATAGATGATTTTGTCCACCTTGATCAAAACGAGAGATACGCTACTGTCGCAAATGGACGAACATCATCACTCTATGGACCAGGAAAAGTGATCATCCAAGATCAACCTAACACCACCCTCATTTTAGAGAATGTCTGGTACATGCCAGATGCAGCACACAGGCTTCTTAGCCTGAACACACTGATCAAACAAGGATACACATGCAAAGTTGAAAACAACACAACATGTATTTGGAACACAGAAAATGTGATGGTCATACAAGCATCCACTTTATGTCCATCAAACAACCTTCACTGGTTTCAGTCAAACATCAGACCAGAGGTTGCTACACATTCTCTGATAAAAGAAGATTCTTACTCTTTATGGCACAATCGTCTTGGCCATATCTCCAAAAATGCTATATGCAACATATCCAAGAATACTCAGGGAACACCATCCCTAAAAATCCCTTTACTCACATCACCTTGTAAAGGATGTTCCCTTGGAAAAATGACAGATCACTCTTTCTGTCCTTCTGACAAGAGAGCTGATTGACCACTTGCTTTGATCCATACAGATGTTATCGGTCCACAACCTACTCTTCCCCGCTCCAAAGCGAGATATATTCTCACTGTCATTGATGATTACTCCAGCTATGCCACTCTGGCCTTTATGCATGACAAAGCTGCTGTTTCACAACACATTCACAACATCTTCAAATGGCTAATGAACCATACTGGCCTCTCCATCACTGCTGTACATTCAGATCAAGGGGGGGAATATCTTGGACAAGATTTACAATTGTTCTTTGCATCCAACAGTATAACACACCAGAAAACTGTTCCCTACACTCCTGAACAAAATGGTCGAGCAGAAAGGTTCAACCAAACCTTGATGGAAAAAGCTGAAGCCATGCGACAAGGAGCATGCATGCCACCATCATTCTGGCAAGATGCAGTCGAGACCTCACTACACATATACAATCGTCAACCGATGAGAAGACTCCAATGGAAAACCCCCATTGAGAAATTTGAAGGGAAAATATCTGATGTTTCATACTTCAGAGTATTTGGAACTAAAGCATATGTCTTCATTCCACCAGAACAAAGAGCTAACAAATTATCTCCCAAATCAGAAGAAATGGTATTCATCGGATATGAAACCAATATCAAAGGATGGAGATTTTGGTCAAACAAGAAACGAAGAGTTATCGTTCAACCCATGCTGTATTTGACAAAGAATCATTCCCATATTGTTCCAAAGAACAAAAGGATGGACCGACCCCAATACCAGTTCAAAATGAACATATAGACCCTACCATCTCTGATGATCCTGATGATGAACAACCACAAACAAATGGATCTGATCAATCCACAACACGAGAAATTCATCATCCATACCCAGTTCCAGTTCCAATCTTATATCCTGGATATAACCCGGCAATTCCCCCCAATCAACAAGATCCACCTTTGAACGAATGAAGTCAAGGTTCTAAATCATCACCACCATTGCCACTTCACTAGTCTTCTCCTTGGATTCCTCCTAGAGAACCAGATGAATTACCACCTGATGATGACATACTAGAAGAATCACCTCTTACACCTCAATCCAGTTCAAGTTCTGAACAAGAACCTTTATCTCCACTGATTCCTGGAGCTAGAAGATATCGACCTGATACTCCTAGAACCAGAGATTCACCAACTGATTTACATCAACATAAACAGTTGAGACTACCTTCTATTGAAGAGGAGTTAGAAGATCAAGAAGAACTAGAAGATAATAGGAGAGTACTGGTACCAGATCCAAGAAATTGGATGCCACTGAGACAAGGCAATATGCCTTCTACTACATTTCAAAATCTTCCACATCAGCATCACCCCTCTGATGAACAAAGACAAACTCGTCGATCAGAGAGAATTCCTATCCCAAGAATATTACCAGATAATACCTATGGTGACAGAACTGCTGTGGAAATCGAAAGAACACTCCAATCTTCAAATGATCATCCATGTCCAACAAATCTGGAAGATAATCCAGATGACATGTATGAATCATTAATGGTTAACACAACCATTTTCTGAACACTGGATTAAATTCCACCTCAATGCAGCCATTACTGGAGAAATCCCAAAACAATATAAAGATGTTCTCAGACTCCCATTAGATGAACAAAAGAAATGGGACGCTGCAATGAAGGAGGAGATTCAATCTTTCAAAGAAAGAAAAGTATGGGATCTTGTGGAATTACCAAAAGGTCGTCAAGCCATCAAAGGGAGATGGACATATGTCAGGAAACCACCATCAAGGGAATTTCCTGAAGGACAGTATAAAGCCTGCTACGTTGCAAAAGGCTTTACACAGGTCTTCGGTATTGATTATGAAGAGACCTTCTCTCCAGCCACAAGATTTGAAACACTTCGAATCCTCTTGTCTCTAGCTGCACTCTATGATTGGGAAATCGAGTCACTAGATGTCAAGACAGCTTTCCTCTTTGGAGAGCTAGATGAAGAATTGTACATGGTACAACCTGAAGGCTTCATAACAAAAGGTCAAGAGACAAAAGTCTGTCGACTCAGAAGAGCAATCTATGGCCTTAAACAAGCCGCTCTTCAATGGAATAAGGCACTTCACAAGTCCTTACTTCAAATAGTGTTTTAAAGTCCGGTCCGGTCCGGTTTTTTTCGTCCAAATTAGGCAACCGGACCGAGACCGGTCCAAAGGGGATCCAAAAACCTCGCAACCGGCAACTGGACCGATCAGGACCGGTCCTAATTCAGCCTACAAGGCAACCGGACCGATTTGGACCGGTTGCGACCGAAACCGGTTCGCGCGCCCCTTTCCCGTGGGAATTCGGCTTAGCGATGGCTGTACGGTAGTTAGATAAGACTCTAAACTAATTTTCCATCAAATAATCTCGCAAATCGACCGAGAAATGGTCGAGATATGATTATTTTCGGCCGACATGTCATTTTTGAAGAGTATATTTTTGTATTTCAGTCATATCTGGCTCAAAAAAATTCAGAAAAATGCGG
>JBBPTK010000910.1:0-10614 GCA_038094135.1 Spongiforma cf. squarepantsii
CATCAGACTCAGAGGTTCGAAACAGGCAAATGGCACCTTGCCCGTCTCTTCGCCAGCAGGAGAACAACACTCTCCGGATGATAACTGGGAGGAACTTGACCTTTCTTCATCTGAATATATGCGGAGGCGCAGGGAGTTGATGCAACTGGTTAACGACCTGCGATCACTAGGGCAAGTTAAAAACATATGGGTATTTTCATGCCACTTATGTTATCTCTTTTTTCAGTGCGGAGACGCTGTTTGATCTTCCTTATATTGTAGTCATCGGTGGCCAGTCTGGTATGTACCAACATCGCCCGAGTTGAGTCAATTTCGTTGACTCTCCTTAGCTGGGAAGAGCTCCTTGGTAGAGGCGGTCAGTGGTGTACGTCAACTTAACTGCTTATCAACCCACGATGAATGTCTAAATGTTCGTATAGGTCAATGTTCCCCGTGATAGTGGAACCTGCACGCGGTATATCCTACCGTATCCATTTTGTCGTTGTCCTTATCTCCAAGACAGGTGCCCAATGGAGTGCACCATGTCAAGTAACGCAACAGCTTGGTCGTGCAGGATTAAACTTCGCTTTGATTACGACCCATCTGGACTTTCTGCTGCCAACCCGAGGGTGATATCATTCGGACCTACGATCACTGACAGGAGCGAAGTGGATGTGTGGCTCCGTCGTGCGCAAGCAGCTATCCTCAATCCGGATCTTTCACCGGAAAGCTTTCACAAGAGGACCTTACAGGACTTGAAAAATCTTTCCCCACTTAACACACTTAAATTCTCGCGAAATGTGGTCTCTATTTTCATCGAGGACCCCACTTCTACCGACTTGTCCTTTGTCGACTTACCTGGTTAGTATCCCATTCGTACACGTCCAAGACTCTGCTTACAATATCACCAGGCTTGATACAAAATGAAGAGACGGAGGTGGTTGATCTGGTGAAAAAGCTCACTGAATCATACATCACTCGTCCGAATACGATTGTTTTAACCGCGATTCCAATGAGTGGTAACTATTTGAGCCTTCTTTGTTTACGAAGTTGTCTGATTGTCGTGCATCCCTGTTAGACGACATGGAGAACCAACTATCCGTGAGGCTAGCGAAAGAAGCTGATCCCCAGGGAGAGCGCACCATTGGTTGGTCGATTTTTGACACTATACCATCCATTTTTATGAAGATTCCTCGTAGGGATTCTCACGAAACCTGATCTGCTTGGGGACGGTGCCGTTAATGCCAAGAAACTCTGGCTCGACGTTATCGAAGGACATGCGCACAAACTGAAGCACGGTTATTATTGTGTCCGTCTTCCGGACGATGCCCAAAGGGCACAGCGTCTCTCGAGGTCGGCCTTCCAACGCGATGCAGCAGATTGGTTCGACACGACTTCGCCTTGGAGCGAGCTTACCAATCGTGGGCGCTTTGGTGTCCCGGCGTTTGTGACAGATATTAGTGTTTTGCTTGTCAGCCATATTAACAAAGTGTACGTAGCATTCCAGCACGGTGCCTTCATTCTGATGGGAGCTCAACGAATCATTTTTCAGTGTACCCCGACTCAGGCAAGATGTCGAACGATTACTCGCTACTTGCGAGGCAGAGATCGATACTTTACCTAAGCCCTTGGAAGCCGATCCTCAAACTGAGGTCCTTGCAAGAGTCAACGCGTTCTGTGACAACTTTAAGGGTGTTGTCTCGGGTGCCAACCCAGACAAGAGTCTTGCGCAGCGAAATCGAGCCCTCTACACTATTTTCACTCATGAAATCCAAGGAACCGCTCCGGATTTCCGACCTTTCGAGGAACCTGAAGAATACATGCGAATCGATGTTCTGGACTCGGAAGACAGCTTTGAGGCCCAGGATAACCGCGTGCAGACTATGGGTGTGCATGAGGTTCGAAAGACTATTTTAGAGTTTGTCTCGTTCTGTTTCTTGCTTGATCACGCTTTCTAATCTACGGCACAGAGCGACCGGGTGGGAGCTACCTGGTAATATTCCGTACGGAGCCAAGACTCGTCTCATTAGCCAGTTTACGACCCTGTGGTCCGCGCCCGCGGAGAAATGTCTAACGTCTATAAATGGTGTACTCGACGATGTCATTCAACGACTTGTCGAGAAACACTTTGGCCCGTTTAGGGTCCTCCATGACTTCATCTTGTATGTCCTCCGAAACACCCTTATGAACGCTGACTGTGTTCCATCCCTAGTGACCTCATTCACCCTGACATCGAAGAACACAAGACGAACGCGCTGAATGCGATCAAGGAGACTCTGGAACTGGAAACTGCTCCAAGATATACTCAGAATTTGAGAGATTATGGACACCTTCGTGAGAAGTGGCTTGCAAAGTATCGGAATGCCCGCCGAAATCCTGGAAAATATCGGACTCCTCAATTAGATGCCGAGTGCTGGAAGGAGGTATGCCATGGCGAGCTCGACCCTGCGGAATCATGTGATTCACCTTCACGGGCTCGAACCGCCAAACTCAAGCCCTCTAGTACTAGCAAATCCAGCAATGTGTTCACGGGTTCAATCTCTGAATCTGTTGAAATCCAGGCTCCACCTGAACAAAAAGCCCTGCACTATTTGGCTCAAGCCGGCTACAAGGGCCTTACAATCGATGACTTAACTCGTCTGTCTCCTCGGGACCACTTTGAAGACGAATTAATAGTTATGGCAGACGTACGCGCATACTTTACTATTGCATACAAGGTATGAGATATCTGAAGAATGTGAGAATGAACTGAACGATAGTCATCCAGCGGGTTATCGATCACGTTTCGCTCAAAATCGAGCAATCCCTACATCGGGCTCTGGCAGAGAGTTTGTCTACCAACTTGCTCCACCGTCTGCTAGCCGATACAGCTTCAACGGACAACTTTACTGACCGTATGAGAGAGCTGGTGAGCGAAGATCCAGTAATAGAAGCGCAGCGGATTCGGTTGGAAGCGAAGTGTGGGCGACTCGAGGAAATGAAGAATAGGCTTCTCAATATTGCTGCGTGAGTAACGTAGCATCATGTACGTTGCGACCCTGTTTCTGCTTGTGACTTTCTTGTGAATTTACCTTCGATGACGTTCAAGGCATCTTCCATATTTGTTCTTTTAGCGACACTTCTAAGTACGTCTTCTTCATTCAAGACCTTCGGGTACATAGAATATTGTGAACAAATGTACGATCCACCATAGCTATTGGCCAGTCTCTATTGAAACATATTTATTTTCGTTTTGCATCTACGGGTACAGCCTATCATCGTTTCCTCATCCCTGAAGCCCGCTTGTATTCCATCTCTCCGCAATATTCTCATGTCATTATGCATGCTGCATACCAAACTGTTACTCGTCATCATGACGCATACGCAGAAAGTCCCGTAGTCGTGTGCTTCAAACTACTTGATCTTCATGCCCTAATCTGGATCCCAAAGTGCGATCTTGGCTGCCGTTCGGGATGTCCTCAGCGCTTCCACTGTGGAACGATCTGAGCTGCACCGTGTGATGGCTGCTTGGTTAGTTCGCGTGCAAGCGTTGGTGGGCCGCATCGAGGTGCCATCTTCGAACTGGGTAGACCACAAAATGGTATATACAAATTTAGCCACACGTTTGGCTTGACCCGATGTACCGCTACTGCCCTAATATAGTACAGCACAAAATCCAAGAATGAGGTGTAATGTATAAGATCTGAGATCTGAAAAGCCAGGAACGAATCATTTTGCTAACGGTAACCCTGCCAGGGCTGCATTCGTTTCACCACTTTCTCCGAGTCCTACTTCTCGTACATGGAATTCTCGAACTCCAATGTCGTCATGCCATTGGTGATAGCGAATCGAGACAGCCCAAACCCGTCGTCAATCCCCAAGCCGCTGAGAGATGCGCCCCGAGTACGGCGTGCGTACAACTCTCGTATGCTCGTGATGAACCGAGGAGTGAGCGTATAGACAGGCACGAGCTCCAAGATCGTATACACGATCAACGGCCACCCTTTCGTCGGGAGCCTTGCCAGCATGACCTGTAGATTGATGAGGTTCAAAAGAAGGAATCTGTGGCGGAATTTATCGTTAGGTCAAGGAAAATCGAAATGGGGACATACGCGAAGAAGTAGAGTAGACCCTGTTGAACAAGCAAGTTCATGTACCGATTGAGCTGCCACTGTTCCGTTGCGCTGTGCATTTGAAACGACCGCCTCACAAACTGGACGCTCGCCAGCAAGCACAACACACCACCATTAATCATTTGGATAATGATGGCCGCCTTCGTCAAGGTCTGTGCAAGTGGTCGTACCTTCTTCACGCAAACCGAAAATCCTAATATATAGTTCGCAGTACCTGTGAAATGTCAATAAATGACAGAATGGTGAACAGTCAGTACGGCATATAAGGGGGACGTACACACCAGACATGTAATTTGGATCGGTATCAATGACAAAAAGAAGGAGAAAGGATAACGTCTGCGCTGAATATAACACCAGGAGTGAAACGATGACCATCTTGGACCGATCATACATTGCCCATGTACGGAGAATCATCATAACTACAGTCATCTCGTTCAGCTTGCGCATTCTGAAAGTAACTATACGCAGGAACTCACAATCTGCTGCACAAAAAAAGAGAAAGTATGTCCAATAATGGATGACGGGCAAGATATCGCCTTGGAGGCGTCAATAAAAAAAAACAAATAGGTGCTGGTTCGGTGTGCTCACAGCTATTGAAGGATTATCGGTCCCTGGCAATTAAAAGAGTAGCCGGTTACTTACATCTATAACACAAAGCTAGTAAGCCCGCTAATTAATCATACTAAAGGGGAAAAAATACCTTGTCACCCGCATAGCCAGTGGCTATGAAACTACTTGCCCCTTGCGAAGAGCAGGGTTACAACAGTCAATATCACGTTGTAAAGGACAAGCGTACCGAGACTATAGGTTCTGATAGTACATTAACACTTTGCATTCACACATGCGTTACAATACACTCACAATACGGAGCAGATTCCACAATAGCGTGACTAGGAAATATTTAGCACGCACGATAATGTGATAAGTTTATGATACACACAAGAACGAATAGTGTTGACACCCATGACCAACGTTGGCACTGTAGTTTCCATTAGCAAGAGACATCATATCAACAAACGGCTTATACTAACCCAAATGTATTCTATCTGCATAGAGCGTGAACATTACTGAATACACGTTGAAGATAATGGCAATGCAGCACGATACCTCTGCCGGAAATGAAAGGACTGAAAACGACTCAAAGTTGAGATTAATCGAAACTGCATCCAACTTGGATGACGCACAATAATCATATCCCACGGCAGTAATGACAGACACTGACGGACAGTTGGTGTATCATTCCCAGAATGTACACGGACGGACTTACGAATGATGTAATCCATTTCTTGAATGGAAAGAACCTTTTGTTGCAGAACGACAGACATGATCTGGACAAGTCACGGTACTGAGATGCAGTCGCAAGGGCAGTGGAAACGGGAACAAGGTAGCCTGAAACGGTTGGAAGGCGGAGAGGTTTTTGAGAGGAGCAGAGAGGGGCAGGCTCGGATTAGTCGACTGGATGGTTGATCCGGGCCTGCCCCTCTCTGCTGTCATAGGCACATAGTAGTATTCTTTGCAGAACACGATGTAGTAATGACATGACAGGCTTATAATTTACTAGTGCGCACCTCAGGCTATGAGACTGGGCTAGTCAAGCTTTCAAACCGTTCCGACCACAGACCATGTATTGTGTTTTGATTCGAAGGATAAATCTAGTGAGAAACTTGGTTGTTTCTACTCCCTCATTCTGGTGTGGGTTCTGCAGTTGAAATCCAGCTGTCAGGCTGTCACCAGAACCGTCCGGCTGCTACGAGGTCTGGACTGCTATCAGTGTCAAATGTCAGAAAGTGAAACTCGTAGGCCGACGTACAGGACTTGATCATGATTTTCATTCTCTTTGTTCCTGGCCGCCGGACCCACATGGACCCCCTTGACTACAGGTTGTCGCACTAGTATCTGAGATGGACTGCTTGGTAGTATTTTTTTTCTTCAGCACCTACGAGCTTCAGACTTCATAGATGGCGCTATGATTGGACGAACTGGAGCAGGCTCGATTCGGACTCCGGGGGAGATCACGTGGATGGTGGGAGAGAGGCGCACCGGGGATCACTAGAAGTTCACTCAGTACTTGTCCTTGCCTGGAAGACGATGCCAAGTAGGTCGTAATAGGTACAATGGTCTCTGACAGGGATCGGCAAGACGTACTGCTGGCATCGCTATCGACAGACGGCTCGCTGAACTAAGGGAGCCAAGTCAGGGATATCAGAAGGTAACGTCGTCACGCCGCTTCAACCCGCTTCAGCTTCAAGCGGAGAAACCCTGGTGATCAAAGGGAAATACATTTGCCATTAATTATTACAAGCATCACGTTCACCAACTGTCACTACCGCAAATGATTCACGAGTCGACCCAGTCGTCTCAGTAGTTGACGTCATCCCGAGTAGTAAAACCGTCGCGTCTGCAATGGACAATGAACAATATTGTCCACCGAGTCAGCAACTGAAAAACAAAAACATGTTCTATAGCGTCATCTGGAATACGCGTCACAAACTCCCACCCGGGGTGCAAGCTTTCTGACATCCTTGCTCCCAACGTATGGCTAACGTGGACGACTGGTCTATGGGTGGATCGCAGGATGGTCTGCTTCAGTCCGACCTCATCACGAACAATGAGTATAGTCTAATGAGTCCATATAGCCCTCTGACAAAGTCTAGGTCGAAATTGCGCAGTGTTTTTGGACCAGGCAACTCTCAGAAGATCTTCCAAAGTAATTCGACCTACTACACATTGGACAATGATCGATTTTGCAAGACCCAACAAGTGTCGCAAGTACACGGAGTACCGTCATATGCATAAAGAAAGGGGGGCTATGGCAAGTGACTCCATCGGACCTGGTCCTCTCATTCTTCGAGGTGTTCAAGCACGTCATGCAGCTTGCGAACCAGTGTTCATTCAAGGAAGATTCTCTCTGTCGGAGAGGACATAACTCTACGGCCCGAAGGCATGATGTTCGAAAGTGGAAATTTCGATATCGACGCGAGGTCAGTTCGAGGCAGCGAGTGCTGTATGACTCCACGCACTATCGCATGCACTCTGCATGAGGCTTTCAAGATCAATCAGTGTTGTTCATTCCCTTTACCCCCGCTTCTCTTCTCTTTGCTCCCTCGTCTAATGATTTTCGCCTTTGCTATAGAACGCGTTCTCCGTGGAGATACATGACGATTACGCTGTCAGCGCAAGTCCGACATTACAATTACGGTCTACGCATCCCCCGCCGATGACCGTCCATGCCCCTCCGTCCCAAGTTTCCCTGGAAGGAACGTCTACCAGCTCGTGGATGCCACGACGCACACGGAATCATTTTCGTGACGCAACCGCCTCAGCGATCGCCGTCATACTACCAGATCAGCCCTAATGACACCATCACCTTCGGACGGACGTTCAGCAATCGGCAATGTCCTGACCACCCAGACACGCCCCATCATATTGGCTGCACGTGAGAACGGGAACCCCTATCCTGTCGGACCGACCGACGGGATCATTCCTGGAACAGCGATGAAAGTCACCTGGGACATTTACGCCTATCAAACGTCAGACCCTCAGCTTCTGCTCGTCCAAACCAATTGCATGCTCGGAATCTGGGGCGATTAAGGACTTGAATGCTACCGTCGGTCCTGTCGAACTCGCTCCCCGCATTCCGTCCTCTACACGTCGCTGGCGTACATACCCACCACCAGTGGTATGTGCACCGTTTTACCGGAGTTCCTGAGCGTGTGGGAATGATTCACGTGCGAGCGCAGCGACATTCGTGTGATTTCATGATACCCTTCTTCTCAACCCGGATCGGTCGGGTTACTCGTCACGATGCTCGTCATGCTCATGGCATGCTCTTTGGTCGTGCAGCGGAAGTAGGCTTGAGTGGATCAGTCTTACTATCGCTGGGATATATTAATGGGTAATCCTGGTGTTCAGTGCCGTCATTTGTGTCAGTTTTTCCGCGCGACTCGCATGTGTGCATTGGAAACACGCATCTTCGGTTCTGGGCTTGATAACGTTAGGTTGGATGCAATGATTCAGGAACATTTGCCTTTGTTTGGTCAAACGTAATAGAGTTGAACTTGTACTCGTAATGTTCTCCATCGAGTTACATACTCATCGACCATCGACTACGTTAGTCGGCAACATGACTCACCGTGTCACTAGAAGTGCGGAGGGCAGAGCAGTTTTATTCGTTTCGGAGATAGGCTCCAAGACGGATGCACGCAGCTGACGCGCAACGTCCAGAAAAAGGAAAAGTGGCTGCCGGCACGAGGTCGTTCGAAGGCCACAGAAATTTGCTGTATACAGCTCAAGCGCTCAAGTATACATAAATACTCGCCTGATAGACAGGACCAGTTCGTGGCCCTCACCTTACCTTCCGCACCGACTGTCCTTCTTCCCCCTTTTCGCGTTGATACTCAACGTCATGCCTGCCGCAGTGGATATCGTCAACGCTGGCAGTCCCAGTGCATCGCCACCACGATCCTTGACTCATGCCACGCAGTCGATACAAACGCCCTCCCCCTCTCCCTCGTCCCACACTGTTTCCCCGACAATAACGCCAGGGACGAGCTTACAAACGGGACCATCCCCTGCCCCAAATCCACCTGCTTCCCCACCAGCAATTAGCGGTTCCATACCTGTGATCACTCCCACAGGCGTCCTCTCCTTTACCCAGCCTCCTCAGAAATCGACAGCATATTACCAGATTGCCCAAAATGACTCCGTCACCTTTGGATGGAAGTTTAGTAACGTCCTCGCCCTTCCGGCAAGCCTCACTGTGTCGGCTGCTTGCGCCAACGGGATCACTTATCCGGTCGGACCGACGAACGGGGTCATACCCGGCACAGCAACGAACATCGTCTGGGACCTCTATTCGTATCAGACATCCAACCCCCAGCTCCCACTCGTTCAAGACAACTACACACTGGAGATTTGGGGTGATCATGGTCCCAACGCCACCGTTAGTCCCGGCGCCCTCGCTCCCAATAGTGCCCTGCATTTCGTTCTCTACACATCGCTGGCATCCATACCTGCCAACAATGGCAATAGTACGTGGATCACTTTCGAGTTAAGAACATGTGGTATTGACTGTCGGAGCGCAGCGACGATTTCTGGCGTGATTTCATTGAATCCTTCTCACCCTGCGTTGGCAGGGTTATTGGTCACGTTTCTTGTCATGTTCCTGACAGGAACCTTTGTCGTGCGGCGATCATAAGGCCTTCTGAATATCTTCCTTCCATTGCTGTTCACCTTGGTGTGCACATATCACAAGTTCAGCTCCGTATGATGTGGCTGATATGAGATGTCCTAGAGAGAGGGGCTTGCTACTTGGGTGAGTAAATGCGGAGATTCTGGGCTGTGCACATATATACATGCATCTCATCTTGATTAGAATCTGAACACGATTAATGTTGGTAGTTTTTAGTTGCTTTAGGGCCACGTAGCCGCCTTATCACCTTGGCGGTTCATTAACATTCTAGGGGTTTCTTGTTGACAATCACAAGCATGACGAGTTGATCGTACCAACGGATTGGCGGGAACGTCAGTCGATAATTAAACATCAGACAGGTAGCCTCGCTTACCTGCAGATAAACGAACAGTTTGGGGCTGTACTAATCACGTGGTTCGACCGATTTCAGGCACTTGCTCCATGGATGACTTGAAACCAAACAAGCTTATCTTGCGATCCAAAGACCCACTACACACAGTACGTACCAATCCATACATGGTCTCGTTACCGTAATCATCACATGTTTTGAAACTCAAGCGAATTCGTTTCAAGTGGTCGCCAAGCTTGGCAACTACTCCGTACTTCGCTCAGTGCGACGTCACTATTGGATCCATCTGAACACCGGCTTAGCCGCTGAACCTGAATACATCCGCGAAGCCTCGCGGCCACCCTTTCCGTGGATGACAGCGCCACCACGGGCTAGAACGGTGGCAATACGTCCGGCGTCTTGACCTCTTTCATGTGTACTCGAAACACAACACAAACAGTAATGTCGAGACATGGTGTGATTCATAATGCACCTCGTTCACATGGCATTTTGACCTCGGTTCCGTGCCTCAGAGCTCGCAGTGCGTAAATCAGCATCCTTGAGGGTAGTCCATCTTCGTGCCTGAATAAACGTCCGCATTCGGTCCGATGTAGCGCCAGGGCCGTAGACTGATCAGATAACTATTTTCAGAGAGAGAGACGTTACGGCATCAAATGATCAGTTGATTTTATGATGGATAATAGTCGCCGTCGTCAGTCAACTTGAGTTCGTGTCTCCACGGAATCAGCACAGACATCGATCATGGCTTGCAGTGACTGGACGTGGGCTCATAGAATCCATCGCCGGTTGACGAAGTTTAAATAATTTCGGTAGATTGACGGAGGTGCCGTCTTCTCCGGCTCCCCCTTGGATCCTTTCATTTCCTTTATCTGGATCGTTTTTATACATGCCAACTTCCCACATCTCTTCATCTGCCTCTGGTTGTCACCACCCCACCCTGTAGGTACTTGGCGTTTCCTTGCCCCACTCGACGGTGAGCGAGC